>JANHQD010001537.1:0-21558 GCA_024721195.1 Marasmius sp. AFHP31 | reverse complement strand
TGCTGGCTGGCCCTGCGGCTTTCCTGCCTGTATACACGGCCAAAACGAATCACTTCGTAGCCAAAACCACGGTCAACCAGTCGGCAGACGAGGTCATTGCTGATTCAGATTGTAGAGTTAAACAAGGGCCGGGGCCCAGGCGCCGCGCCGCCCCACATGCATGGACAACACCCCCAAACACCCCTAAACACCCCTTTCCCATTCCATGAGGATGAACTCCTCTTGAACCCAAACGACCATCATCTCTGCCCTCAAGCTCAGCATGGCCAGACTCCCCAGTTTCGGTCCTCGGTGCCGGTGAGCTCTCAATAGTTTTGAACTGGAAACTGGAGTCTGACCTGTACACCATGTAGCCTATGAGTATACACACTGCAGATTCGTTTTGACTATATTCCACGTCGCCCCGATTCAAAGATCCCTATTCAAAAATCCGCAGCTCAAACCAGTCTCTTATCCCAATCGGCAATCCCTTGTTTCAAGCATTTCGTTCAAATCTTTCATTCAAATCCTTCATTCAAATGCCCCGTTTGATTCATCTGATTCGACTCAAATGCCTCTGAACCGTCGTTCCGGATCCTCTGTTTGTCTAGACTAATCTTAAAGCCGTATAGGAGTATATACTCAATCATGACCTGACTGCGCTGCTTTATCTTCGATTGGCAGTATTACTGACCCAGTAAGTATCACGAAGCGGCCATCTATGAAGGGAATATGAACGCCCTTTCTACAAGGCATTTAAATACGGAGTGATCACTCGCAGATGTTGTTATTTAATTATTTTATATTATTTGCCTGCTCTCGTAATCTCGGTTTTCAGGGGCGTCTATCTCACAAAACGAGGCTCTGAAGGCCGGTCGCTTCCTCCCCATGGTATTGGGCGCGTATCGACGTTCCCAGGAGATATCTGCGGGAACTCGTAAGTGCTGTAATCGAAGGGCGGCGATTACTTCTCGCCAGAGCTTCATGCTCGTACTCGCAGATCTAATAGGAGCTACAAGGGATGAGTCCTGTCCCTATTCGTGCTTAGGCATTATCTATCTCAAGCAGATCTCTTAAGTTGGTCAAAGCTAGTACTCTCAACTTGGCAGCATTCCAATGGACCTATAGCAACTCGGTTAGTACACTCGGGCACGGAATATATGATGATGATCCGGTCCTGAAGCTTTCAGCCAGGACCTCCGATAAATGCTTACAGGGCTAGCCCGTGGTCTCGTATTGGCACCGCTTTATAAAGGGATCGGGTGTAAGCTACTCCTACTTTACCCCCTCAACCTTGGACTACCATGACGGGCTTCCTCAATCTCCCAAACGAGCTTCAGAGAGATATCCTCGAGCTCACTGCTATCCGCTACCCTGGAATGGCTGTAAAGCTGGTTTGTGTGTCTAGGGATATACAGCAATGGTACGCTTCAACTCACATAGAAATGTCGGACACCCCGCTCACCTGAATAGGATGGAGGTCTTTCTATACCACACCGTCGTCTTAAACTTCCCTCTCATTCGTACCCAGCGTTTTCTCCAAGCGGTCGACTCCAAGCCACCTACCTTCTTTGCTACTAAGGTTCGACGACTCTACTTGACCGACCATGTGAAGTTCGATGCGGCAAAGAAGATACTCTCTGTCTGCACCGGCTTATCCGCTCTTGCTTGCTGGGTACAACCGGGCCCTTCGTCCTTGCTTCCCATTTTACCTGCGAACCCTTCCTTCCACCGTCTATCAGTCCGAATCCACAGACTATTTGAACAGACCCATGCTGGCGATAAATCCGATATTCTGGATACTCTCGAACACCACCCTATCTTCCAGAATCTCACCCACCTGGACATAATCAACCCCCCGGGAGCCCCACAGTCTGACTTGCCCGAGTCTCAGTCACTCTGGATCGACGTATGGAGAAGTTTGTCATCCCTGTCGAAACTCAAACATATTTCGTTCGATATCTATTGCCCCCAATATCATAGGGACATCATTTTAACCCTTCCATACCTACTCAACAATTGTCCTAATCTCGAAACCCTCGTCGTGGTGACGACCAGTGATGATGTGGTGGACGCGGTCAACGCGGCAGTGGGGGACCCCAGATGCCATGTCGTACCCTATTATAGCTATCCAAAAACACTAACCGGGTTTTGGGATGATCTGAGTGCTTGTGGCTATGGAGGCTGTGATTTCTGGGACTTGGCCCCCAAAGTGGGGAGATGCATCCAGAATCCTTGATACTGAATCAAAGCCGGGTACTATAACCATTCAATAGACCATATATGTCAGTCACTATACAACTATTTTACACCGCTTCTACTCTAGCTGCTGCTCCGAGGACGCGCGACTTGGACGAGATACTCCTCAAAGTCGTCTTGGTTTCTCGTCTGGCAGTAGATCGAGCCGGGTCCCTTAAAGCGGCATACGACGCCCTCGCCCGACTTGATCGAGTTCATCGTGCCACCGCCAGCCTTTTCAATTTGGTATTGACAACTCCATGCCACCAAGTGGCCATTGTCTACGATATGTTCTTGCCCTTCTCTAAGCTAAATTTGGACTAAATGTCAATACGTGTGAAGCATTCAATCTGAGACGACTCACATCAATGCGTTCAATTGCGCCAAAGCTGCTGACCCATAGCGTGCCGTTCCCGCTGATATGATAGACAAACAGATCCTCCCCCCCAAAGAACACCTTCGAAAATCCTTGCGACTTGCTCTCCCTGACGACGTCTTGGGTGCAAGCAAGGAAAGCGTTCTTGCTTATGTTCCACTGTCCGGTGCCATGAATCGGAATGGTGGTGATGTCTCCGAAAAGAAGCGGAGCGAGGGCCACGGGCCCGTTGCCGCTGAAGGTCGAGTATGTCATGTTGCCGCCAGTGAACATCTTTTTGAATGAGAATTTGAAGTTGCCTTCCAGTTGAACCTGGGCACCCATGTGGACCATGGCTCCAGGACGGGCGCGAACGGTCTGCCCGTTTGCCAGATCGACAGTAAGGATAGAGTTGGTGTGTCGATGGGTGATGCGGTAGGTCCCGCCCTCGAAGTGACCGCTTTCGATGTTCGCGGCCTGAGGGGGTGGCATCCCGAACTGAGTCTGGGGGTTGGTGGGCTGGCCGGGTGGCTGATAGTAGGTTTGTTGTGACATTCTTGGTTAGCTCTAGAAACGATTGGTTGGGGTGCTGAGTGATTGAAGTGCAGGCTTGCTTTTATACCAATCTCAACCCAAAAACATTGGGCAGTGTTGGTCGGCGGCAGTGCCCACACACAGGCAATAGATTCGCGTATCAGGATGAGATCATTGAGGCCATGAAAGTACATACAAAAATCAGAGCGCGGTGGTGCAAGGGAAGTCGAAACTGATCATTGGGTGAGCTTGCGAGCCTTTTATTTACTGGGGCCCAAACAGATGGGGTACAGCCACATGAGCTGGTGTGACAATTTGTCACACTGAATTTGTCACTAGTGCGCGCTACTAGCCATTCAGCCATCAACGCACGTAGTGCGTGATAAGGCAAGCTCCCCCACCTCACCATGGGTACTTGCCCATGGAACTCCCTATGTTATCTGTCAGTTGGACTGCAAGCTGTGGCGGCTGTATCGATCTTGCAACCAGGCTCGGCAGGATCGGCAGATCAACTTTTCCTGAGAAAGTCCCAGAGGCTGTGCCAACGTTCTCACACACAACCGTCATCGGTGTTGTTCAATTACCGGTAACCGGTGTTCGAATTCCAAAAACAAATGTTTTGGGTCACGGACCCTCTACTATGACAACTTGTACCCCGCCTTCACCTCCTCTACTTTGAAGACAATCGATGCTCGCCCGGCTTTCCAAAAGCTCCGTCAAGGCTTTAGGCCTCAACTTTCCCCAGGGCAGTATAACAGCCAGCAGGTCTTCCGGAGCTTCCGATAGTGACGAACTTGTAAGTCTTGTATGAGGTCCCGATGTCCTGTGCTTGCTGAAGTATGGAGGGATCATGTTCTTCAGGTCATCGATTTGGATATACTGCAGTTTGTGAGACCGGCTCAGGATCTAGCTCGACTACTCGATGGCTGCGGCAGGACATTCGCGCCTGTTTGGAACAACATACAGAATACTCTATCATATGATGTCGAACAATGGGCGCTACTTCTACTCGAGCTAGAGCAGGACTATGACGACGAAGATAATGATGAAGGAGACCTAGACTACACCGTTTCGGTACGTTCATTTCGCTTCCTCATTTCTCCTTGCTAATTCTTACTTTCAGGGTCACCCGGAACTCATTACACACCCCACAATTCCGGCAAATACTCACCTTGGCAGCATTCCAAGGCACCAAAAGCAGAACTCACTACACCTCTATGGCGAAAGGCCTCCCCGAATACAGAGGAACTCATCCTATATCGTGCGTACTTCCGGAGTTGTTTCCTCAATGTTGATATTCAACGAGTGCGCTTCAGACCCATCCGAAAATAATACCCAGTTATGACCCATCTATACCAACCATCATCATTACCCCTTGCCTCGAGGATCCACCATCATCGTCTACAAGCCGTGTTCCGATGCAAAACAGCGCGTTTGACACTCGACTGACAGTACCAGGTCACTATCCCATATACAACCAAGCCTTCCCACCGATGCTTCCGCCAGGCAAAACACCCGAGCTAGACTTGAAATGGAGAAGGCACGAGGGACACTGGGAGGCGGTGTTGCCGGTATTGGAGGAGCAGACGAGAAATGGCCTATTCTCAAGAGCTGCGTTTCGCAAGGGACGACGGCGACTAGGGAAAATATCGAGGGGGAATGGTAGCGGGGGAAAACGAGGGGTACACCGAAGTCGTCGTTCGTGTGGGAATCAATCGACGTTGTGAATCATTTCACTTTTGCCATCCATGGCCAGTCCGATAAAATTCCAGTTGATATCATTGGGGCCCGGGTGAGAAGCGTTCGAATTTTTGACATTGACCAATCGAAACATTGATAAGTAGCGGGCGCCCGGTGGGCTTCCTTTTGAGAATCCCACGAGCCTACGTCTGCAACGGATTCACTACCAGTCGCCCAATGTCATATACAGTGCGTCGTGCTAAAGGGATCGTTCAACCCACAAGCCACCTTGAATAGACGAGAAGTTGGAGCTACTTGGAGTTTCACGACGGCCTACACCAAGGCGTGGAGGTCTAGAACCCTTTCTTGGGTGTTCAGTCAGCTGGTATAACCCTGCACAAGTGATCCTGTAACTCAAAGATGGTATCAGTCTCTCACATATCACCCCAGCATCCAAGCCACGACGCACGATGACGCCGACATTCTCGAATGACCCGGGCCTGAGTCTTTCTCCCAGAACCTGACAATGTCCCGCTGATTTCCTGTGTCGCTTGGTCCATTACGGATATTCTTCCGCGCCCATACCTTCCTAGTTCAGTTTCAGTCTCAAAATCCGTGATAACCCATCTCCAAGTTGTATACTTTGCCGCTGTCGACATTCATCGCAGGGAATTGGATCGGCCCCGAATATTCTTCTTTATGGTTCCATGGTTGGCTCCTGGCAGGGAACGGTGAGAATGTGCTGGCTACAATCGAAGTTACCAGGCCATCGCCAAATACTATTAGCGTTCCTCTGAGTCATCCTCTCCTTCAAGTCCGGCGATTCGTAAGTGCCATGGTCGAGCCAGCACTCGTGCCGACATCGAACTCTCTTGGGAACGAGGTAGGTAGAGTGTGCGATGGTGAGAAGAAAACGGGAAGCTCCGGCCAAGACGCGAAACGGCCCCTTACATTCGTAGGAGGTGGCACTGTTCTTCCTTTTCAATTCAATCGTCAGAACCCCTGAATACTTTTCTCGAGCTTATAGGCGACGGCATTCATCTTGTCGTTGATTGTATAATCCCTAGTTGGGTACGCCTATACGGTCTTGGTCACTCTCCTTGGGAGAACTATGAAGGTAATTGCGTATGAGTGCTGCTCGATGTTCAACATTACCCGTCTGGGAGGACTGACTTTGGGGCCGACTCAGTTGAGAAAACGTCGAATCTTCTTCAAGGAAGGGTGGGGGATACAAAGGAAAGGTTTGTCATGACGGAGTGTTGAAGAGACCCGTTGCCATGCTTCTCTGAATCAAGGCCCTTGCGAAGCCACAGGAGAGACAGCGGCTGGAGGCTGACCATGGAGAGACAGACACATGCGGTATTTCCCGTACGCTCGTGGCAGAACTTGAAGCTAGAAGATTCGTCTGCAGGACTGGCACTCAATGATATCGTGGCGACTAAATGAAGAGAGCACGCTTGTATCAAAAACCTGCGCTACACAATCGACTTCCGTTCGGAGTTCCCGTCCTAGCACAACGTCGAGTCGCTTTGACCATCTGTCGGGCCGCCGACGCGTGGGTCAAGCCATGCTTTAGAATCAAAGTCAGTCATCTTCAAGCGTAAGGTCGCTGACCGAGTAAGTCCGTGGAGAACCTGCCCTGGCCCGGCTTGCTCTCTGCGGATGAACGTGTCAAATAGCCCTTCGTTGATATGAAGATGGCAACACGAGCCGTCTCCTAGGGAACATGAGGATGATTAGATGGAGATCCTCCCATGTATGGCGCCTGCCTATCGAATCAGAATAGATGCAGAAACGGGGAACTAAGACCCTGTCGTTCATGCATCATGCTGTATGCACTACAATTTATGTAAATCATGAAATGAATCGGTCGTGAGCGGGAACGCCCGGACGAGTGAGTTAAAATATCGTTAGACAGAAAGGGATGCTCACCAGATTCATCCGGATCTGCCTTCCACCATTAGATCACAAAGAGAAAAGTCGCAGAGGAGTGTCCCATTAACCCTGGAGACATTGGTTTCTCCACGAGGACAAACCGCTCAGAGTCGTAGATCTGGCAGGAAAATAACCAGTGCAGTGATGTCCTATTTTGCAAGTTTTTCGTGTGTCCCTATACTTCGAAGTGAAGAAAAGTGCCGAAGTAAGTACGCTGTACAGAATCTCCTGTATTGCTGACCTTATTCGGGTGCTGCCTCGTGGCTGGAAGTTTACAGTATAAGAAACCAAATTTCGAAATTCGAAGTCCGACCAACCGTGGTGCGGAGGTAAATACTCGACTTCCTCTTGAAACTCGATCACGGCCTGGACGCGACGAGCTCGTCGTCGCAGACAGCGAGCAAGACCATTTGCTCGCCATGCTTTACCTTACCTCTGACAACTTTCCAATCTGTGAGTGTTGAGCTTGGAGCCATGTGGCTACGCGACCCTGACGATCATGAATTTTGACAGTCGTGCCCTTCGGTGTCATTGGGTGCGTTCATCATGCTTGCTCACGGTCCACGACGATGACGAACGGAATTTTTTCAGGTTTTATCGATACTTGTGGTATCTCATACGTATCGCGGCATCAATCACATATCGACCCGTTCCTCTTCCTGAACGACCGACATACATCGCTGAAGAAGATGTGACCATCATCGTACCCACCATTGACGCCGGGGAGGAGTTCAAGGAGGCAGCTCGTAGCTGGCTGGTCGGAAAACCAAAGGAAATTCTCATCATTACGGAGGAGAAGATGCGGGAACCACTCCAAGAACTAGCGAATGCTGTTGATCCCGAACGTATACGCGTCTTGACCGTACCGTTCGCGAACAAGCGCCTTCAGATGACCCACGGTATCAAGAATACCACGACGGATATTATTGTGTTCGCAGATGACGACGCGATATGGCCACCAATGCTCCTACCGTACGTACTGGCATGCTTCGAGGACCAGAAGGTTGGCGGAGTCGGTACCAGTCAGCGAGTACAGGCTGTGGGAGACCGTATGACGGTGTGGGAGGTGCTCGCTGCGTTTCGGCTGTCTATTCGGAACATCGAAATCAGTGCTTCTACCCATATTGACGGCGGTATACCGTGTCTCTCCGGTCGAACTGCTGCGTATCGTACGGTCATCCTCAAGGATCCTGAATTCTTGCACGGCTTTACTCACGACTATTGGCTGGACAAGTACCAGCTCAATTCGGGAGATGACAAGTTTCTGACACGGTGGATGGTCAGCCACGGCTGGAACACTTACGTGCAATGCTGCAAGGAAGCGGAGCTGTTGAGTACGATGAAGCCGAATTGGAGGTTCTTGAAGCAGGTTCTACGCTGGACACGGAATACTTGGCGTTCGGACTTGAGGAGCCTATTCACGGAAAGGCATATCTGGACAGCGCACCCGTACGTTGCCTTTACAATGGTGAGGAGCATCGTCATTCTTTCGTACTGGCAGACATTTCCGTTTCTTCCGTATCCATTCCGTCATAGCTTGCTTTGCATGCTTGTAGTGTTACAGCATGTTGGTATACCTGTGGCGGCTCTTTCGTCTCCTTTCCGCTCTTTCACGCACGACGATACTGACCTACCGTCACCTTAGGTCGACAAGTTGTTCAATCCATTCACCCTGTTAGCTGGACCCATTTTAGTTATCTATTTGATATCCAAGAGCACGAAACCGGTCACGGAAGGAGGGTATCACCTTCCATGGTGGTAAGTCAATAACCCTTCTTTTCCCCCTTCGTCAATTTCCGATTAGATCTTTTCGCGCCTTCACATCTCGACTCCTCTCAACGGTCCCTCCCTTTGATTCCTTCGTTTTCCTGAGCGGCTATGACTTCTGCAGGCCGGAGTTCTGACTCTACACCCACAGGAATATCATTTTATCTTACTGTGTATGGCTCACCATCACGCGAACCGGAAAGCTTCTACCTCACCTACTAAGACGGCCTCAAGACATCATCTACGTGCCAGCGTTCATCGTGTTCGGATATTACTTTGCCGTTATGAAACTTTACGCGCTGTGTACGTTACACGAGGTTCGTCACCTGTTTCGTTAACCTCCTCTTAATCGACCTCCTGACACTTTCCTTCTCTCGCTTTCACCGATAGACTGGATGGGGAACCCGAGCAGGAATTGGTGACGCTTCGGTAGCGACGGCCGCTCTGGAAAAGCAGAATGCAGACGAAAACGAGAAACAAGGACACGGCTATTCTCCCTACACAGCTGCCCCCTTCGCGGCGATGCAGCAGCGTGAGCATGCGCATTCAGTAACTTCTGTTTCTGGGCCAGCTCCCATCCCGCCAGTCATGAAAAGGAATTCTAATGGCGAGAACCCATTCGGGAGCGGTTCGACGTATATCGGGAGCGGAGGTGCGAGCGGAAGTAGGAACGGGTCTGTCTTCGATGGGAATGGGACGTTTAGGAGGAGAGAAGGTGGTGCGAATGAGACTGCCGATTATGTGGCTCCGGAAGGTGGCAAGGGGTGGGGACATGGTAATGGGTATTGATACCCTTGAGCGAGACTTGTCGGGTGCCCTCGAGACTCCCGAGTTGCTCACTCCTCTAGGGTGGGCATACGAACCTCGCAGCGTAAACTTCAACGGTCGACCTCCTTGGTTGTCGCCAACAGAACTGGCCCCTTGTCACGCAGATTTACACCAAAATCGCTTTCTTGCCGATACCCACCTCGCTTCCTCAAATTATTTCGCATATCTAGATGGTTTGTCACGCCTCACATATACATCTATAGTACGGACGTTTTGGGCTCAAGTATATATTTGAGACGTTGATTTTTTTTGTATCTAGATATCATACCTACACTCTACTTACGACCAACAACAATAATGATAGACGAGATTACGAAACGTTACTCATCCCTAGTCGAAATGTATCCCGCCATCGATGGTGATCTGGATCGGCGGTGAGCTCTGCTAAGTAGCAAGTACTAGTCCAAGAAACTCACGCTTTGCCCTAAAAAAACGCGTGGATCAGACTCGACAAACAACCTGCATCCTTAAGGACGTACCAGTGATGAACTTTGCTTGATCAGAAACGATATATGAGACGAAATTGGCGATATCGTCGGTGGTCCCGTGGCATCCTAAACTAGCCCGGGCTGCGAGCTTTGTTGAGATTGAAAGGTGATCATCGATCTAGTTTTGGAGGGCGAGAAGCGAGACAAGTCAAAGCTTACCCCGTTTTTCATTTGGTCGGACATGGAGTGGACTGCGACTGCGTAATGAGGAGATGGAACATAGAAGGGAAGCTCGATTTACGGACACATCTCTGTTACAATGGCTCCTGGTTCATGGTCAGTACATCGTTGCATATTACTCGGACGATCTGATAGCGAGAGACGTACCGGGTGCATATGCATTCACAGTGATCCCGTGTTTCCCCAACTCGACCGCTGAAACAACCTTCGCTGTCGATCTACAGCCAGAGCATTGACTCATCAGACGCACCTGCAGCCTGAGTTAAACCTCTGATGGCGAATTTCGAGGCTGAGTACGCGCTCAGCATACCCTGACCTATGCCAATCAGGCCCTTGTTCTCAGCCACACGGTCATCAATGTCGAAAATAAGAGCCTTACCACGCTTTCCTGCCAATGAAGATGCTCCAATGATACGGCCCCCACCACCTTGTCTGATCATTTGTTCTGAAGCGTATTTGTAACACAAGAACGTTCCGCGGACGTTGACTGCCAGGACTCGATCCAATGTTTCTGTCGAAGCTATAGAGCAAAACAACCATCAGAAATCATGTTGGTCCCGGATAGGAATGTACTTGGATGCTGACTGTCATGGATAGACGCGATGGGAGCGATCCCTGCGTTGGCCACCATCTACACGTGCTCGAAGATATGGGTGAATGAACGGTTTTCGGATAAAGGGTATAGCCAAACTAACCACGTCCAGGCTGCCGAGTTCCTCAACAACTCTTTCCACCATACCCTTGACCTCGCTCTCGACAGAAACGTCTGCAAGAACAACGAGCACGCGGCCCGCTTCTCCCGAACTACCTTCAATTTCACGAGCTAACTCTTCCAGCTGTTTGCTCTTTTCCGGAATATCATTGATTGCAATGTTGAAGCCATCTTGGAAGAGGCGTGCGGCTATCGATCTTCCCAGGCCTTGAGCGGCACCAGTGACAATAGCAACTCGCGGAGATCGCACATGGTTGTTCGCCGTCGATTGGGAAGAAGACGCCATGGAACTTGCTTTATACCGGGGTGTTAGTAGTGGGGGTAAAGGCGAAGTATGGATGGGATCCCACTAGATGCGGACCTTTATATGTAGACAGGTTCGCCGAGCAAGGGACAGAAAAAACAAATAGACAGAACGGGGGTTGATTGTTGTTTATATGAACGACGTTTTCCAGAATAGTGGAGTCCAAGGTATCAAAGTGGAAGGGGTGCGCCTAAGTGAGAATTTGTTGTATCGTTCAAAGCGGGATTGAGCCTGCAGAGCAAAATCGAATCGGTGGCTCACAAGTTTGAACTACCCTTTCGAACGCTACACTAGCAGGAAGTTCGTAGAGGGTGTCGAGTTGTTGCGGGACCGACTTCCGCCTAGCTTCTGCCACGCCGCTTCATATGGACGAAGCTTTGGCCGAAATGAATTTGTGGGAAGTGGTCCCTGCACTCGGATCGAGGTTTAGCATATGGCCAACAAAGAGTCACGATACGGCTCGGATTAACTGGGACGGGGTAGAGACTGGTAGAGAGAACCTGTCAATTAGTGAGACCTATTCCCGTTTTCCTTTTTCAGACGAGTCCATGATTACTCGAGGCGGCCACTCCAAAGGAATGGTCAGGCTAGGATTCGCACAAGGCAAGTTGAAGGAGTTCGAGGTCTGCCCAACAGCCGAACCTGTGGTGGTGAGGAGCAGAAGGAACGATCCTCGGGGATCCTCGGCATAGCGTGCGCTTTCCGGTCCGTAAATCAGAATTGTGCAATGCGAGTACTTGAATCCACACAACTGTGTGGTATTACTGCACAGGAGCTACCAAGGTAATATCAGCGAACTCCCCCACTTCATATCTCGTAGTCATCGCTTGTTGAAAACCCCGCGAAGGCGTGGTAAAGACCCACCAATACCAGCGGAATCTCGTGTGGTTTCGATGTCTCGACTAAGGCTTGGATGGGAAGGGTCGAGAGTGCCAGAAACAGGGGCATGCGATCGTGTTGTTGATGAACCCTGTGAGTCCAGATAGTCGTACTCGGCATCACGAATCCTGGATGGAGTAACCAATGGCTTGACATCAGGTCTCTTCTTGCCACGATTCAGGGACCTTCGCCAGAACGGGTCATGCTCCAAAAGATCTTTGGCATCCGATCGTACACCCGCTGAATGGAATTGTCGTTAGCAACTCGATCCACTAGACCGCGACATCGACGAACCTATGCGAAGATAGGTTCTGATCCTCGGATCATCAGAGATGTAGAGATTGAAGAATTCGGCGGCCGTGGACTCATCTTTACCGGGCCCGCTACGAAAGTCCCTACGCAACGTTTCAATGCCTTGCTTTATACCTCCCTGCCCACCCATGAAATGATCCAAATCGTTCATTGCTTCACTAATCTTAAAAACGCCTGCCTCCTCAATACGGAATCGATCAAAGAGGTCGCTGCCATTGTCGGGTACATATCGTATCTTCTTGACGAGGATGTGTGTCTTCCCCCTGTTCAGATCGCGATGCATACCCAAGGCGTGGAAGGAGGCAGTATTTCCATCGAACCCGGAGTTCTTGAAACGATTCCAGTCCTCGATGCAACGAGCATCATCGCTCGAACTGGCATTAGGGTCACGATCTTCGCTTTGCCTAGCTTTCGGATCACTAAGCGAAGACAAGGGTAGTGAGTAACGGACATTACGCCCAAACAAGCGGCCTACCGACAGATGATCCTAAGCAAAAAGAGTGTTAGACCGAATGTTCAGGCGAGGAGTCTCCATGAAGACTACAAGGCTTACTTATGAAAGGGATAATGTCGCCGCTGGCACTCCTTCGAACTGTTGGACTGATTCAGCACAGAACGAAGCAAGGTGGCCACCAACGTACCAATATACAGTGGATTGACACTTAGAACATTTCATCAGCCTCTTGGATTCTAGAAGATCCTCTCGTAGACCACAACTGTAACACGCTCGGGTCTCTCGCAGAAATGTTTTTGAGGTAATCTTCTTGCGGTTTTTCATCCATTTTGCACCACCAAGCACTTTGAAGACAGGATCGTCGCCATGTTCAGTCGTAAACCATTGTCGGAGGAGACTTTCAGGCAGCTGTAGAGAATGTCTCTTGAACCACCTGATCAAAAAGGCTTCGCTATGCACAAAGTATTGAACGCGATGAAGAACTGGGACGAGAACGAAGGTACACACTACGGCTCGGCATCTGACACTTCCCCCTTTCGACGTAAGACCCTCGCAAAATATAGCTTCGACTGAACGAGTAAGTACACCCGCTTGTCGTCTGTGTTGCCCTCTAGCTCTCTGATAACTCTCTCCAGGACTCTCTTGGCATCCGTGTCGCGAGAGCCCGTGCGCGCTAGCACTGAGCCATACAATGCATCGCTTTCACTACGCCGCATGAGTGAATTGATAGGAAAGAGTGAAATTGCCGAAAAGACTCACGTGTGGCCTAAGCATGAGCTAGCCAAACCGCGCTTCTCCTCCAATGTCATCTGTGACTCAAGGTGAGAAAGAGCCTCTTCAAGTAGATTGACTTCGGGTTTTCTGGAGAAGTGGGAGTGAATACCAATACTTGGAAGGTTGAGAAGAAAGCTACTTGCAAACAATGAGATGTTATCTTGACTCGAGTACGTACATCCTAATTCACTCCAAGTAAGTCAGAGTGGTACTAACTCGGCTACAAGGAGACTCACCATAAGAACTTTCGCGCTCTCATCGATCTGCCTATTCCCATCGTGCGGGATTATAGTTGAAAGTTCGTGCTCATTAGCTTCCGAGATCGCGATTAGCCTTTGCCGCAACGCCCATAGACAAATGTGTCGCAAATCTTCTGGCACTACGGAGGGGCGATCGAGGATGAACACAATCGATTTAGACGCGTCAAATCCAAAGAGTAGAGCACGGACCATCGTCTTCATGGCAAAGAAGCGAAAACATGTACAATTTGGGGAACATGTGATGATATGCGACAGCTGGATGCATGTCCCCAAACATGTCCCCAGTCACGTTCCCGATGGCGTGAACTGAAGGTTTAACGGGTTTCTTCAGGAATTCATCGGCTGGTAAATGAGTGATAATGTGAGCTTGAATAATGCCCCGATATACGTACAAGTCTCACCCAGTTTCGCGTCGTTCCGCACGTCGTGGAGGACTGGCATCAGCTTCTGGTATTGTGCCCATTCGCTCTCAGGAAGGCCAAGTAACTGGACTCTGGGTTGGTCGGGCATTGTTCCTTGATCACCTCCTTCTATGGAGAGTGGCATGATGGAGATGGAAATGGGGATACGAAAGGTTTGAGAGCGGTCAACGATGAGTGGCACACAAAACAAAGAACCAGCAAAGAACAAAGGAACAAAGTGCAACTGAACTCAGAACCGTCGGCGTTTACCGCCCTTCAAACGCATCACGTGTATGATGACGAGCCGGGACCGCCGGGCCGTGCAGTCTTCAAGCTCATTCGCGCGAAAACACACAGAATCCATTAAAAGGCAGCCTTTGTAGTCGATTACCTTACGGTGTTTGTTACGAAGCTTCCTTTTGTCAATCTTTGCCTTGTTCTTGTCAAGTCTTCGTAAGTGTCTGTTTGTGCCTCAAGATCGTATCGTCCCCTGCAGACACCTCCATTGGCAACTCTTTGGGAACGACAGGTCTATCAGTCACCAAAAATTGGATATAATTGCATCGAGACGGGGAGTAATCAAAGTAAGAAGATGTACTTGATGTCCACACCGCCGGATCCTGTTCATTTTTAATCCCTTGATGCAGAAACTTGAGTTTGAAGATGTCGACAGTACCAGTGAGGGACCATGATCTCCCTGTATTCGACGTAATCATCTTTCCCGAGGCTTCAAAGCGCAACAATTTGACGGCGTGGGTGAGAATAACGGCCAGAACATAGTAGAGGGTTTACTTACCTCTCACATAGAGTGATGTCCAACTTCCGGAATACGTTGCCAAGAATGAGATATAGATCAGCCCATGCTAGACTAGGCTCTAGTCAGATCGGCCAGAAATACTCCAAGAATACGCATACATACTTCATTCCCAAGCTGTTTGACAGCAGAATGTCAGTAGGTACCAGAGCATGAAGTAAACAGATAAAGTAGCCTACCAGACCCGAGGTCCCCTCGAGAACGCAACCAGATATCGCGATTCAATCTCCCTCGCGTTCGGCTCAAACCAACGTTCCGGTCTGAATTCTTTCGGGTTTTCAAATACTTCCGGGTTCTGGTGAAGGAAAACGGCGCTTGTGGCGACGATTGTCTGAATCAACAGGATCAGTTTACAGCGAAGATCAGACGGGTTCAGAACGTACCCCTCGTGGAATATCATACCCATCAATCCTTCCATCTCCTGGTCCAACCACACGAGGCAGCGGCGAAACGACACCGTGAGAGCACCGCAGTGCCTCCTTTATGAATGCCGTCTAGACGGGGACAAAGAGGTCGCGATTAGTGAACAGGAGAATATGAAACAATCAGGTGGAGACCGAGCGTACCAGGTACGGCAACTTCTCGAACGCAGTATAACCGAACTCCATGTTCTTATCTGGCCATGCTTCTCTCAGCTCCTCCGCAAGCTTCCTGTGAATCTCCGGATTCCTTAACGCGTTTGCTATCGCAACAGTACAAGCGTTGGCCACCGTGTCCTCCCCAGCCCCAATCACAATCACGGCCTCGTTTATCAACGTCTTCTTCGACATCTCTGCTCCAGATTTGTCTCGATGAGCGAGTAAATGGTGGAAGACAGTGTCGTGCTCTGCCTTCGTGAGCTCGTCCTTGTCTATCATGTACTTCTCCACTTGATGAGCTAGGGGCTCAATCAGCCGTTCTCGATAAGTCACGAATCCAGGAATAAGCTTCTTTGCGAGCCATTTTGGGAGGAGAAACGGTACGTATACGAGGAGTGGGAAATGTTTTGTGATCCATAATCCGGCGAAAAAATCGCGCTGAGCTAGTGTGATCGGATGGCAGAAGTCGGGGTCATCGATGGTGTCAAAGCAGGTGGCAAAACAGTAGGTAGTGATTATGTCTGTAGTAAGGGAGCGGACTGCCTGGTCCATAAAGAATGGCTCTTTCTGTGACAGCACACGTGAGATGAAGATGTCGACCTGAAACAAGCCAACCTGTGGTTTAGTTGAGAGTATGAAGGCGGGATTGTGTGTACATACTCGTTTCTGCAAGAACCTTTCCAGCTTTAAGATCGAACGTCGTGAAAAGAGGGGGTTGAGGACCGCCCTGCGCTCCCTGGCCTTTGCAATATCGGTGAAGGTAAAAGAGGTGGCTCGGGGAGGTGGGAATGCGCGATATAACGAGATTGATTTAGCGTAGGTAGGTGTGTTGTAGATATCATGGTACCCGTCCGCTGTGCAGAAATGGAGCTAGATAGCCGTGAATATCGCCATCGGAGCACAGGCTAGAATACTACTCACATGGTTTGGCCCGATGCGTATGACAGGTCCTGTGGATCCTAAGGTGAATCTTGTTCTCAGTCAAGATACGAATGACGCACCGTATGCTTCATGTAGCTCGTGCAGATGTTTCAAAAAACCTCCATTCTTAACAATATCGAAATAAGCCTGATACCACGTCGATAGCGCCGCAAGTTTTGGACCCGGAAACTTGCTCAGAGGATGGAGGAAGACCCTACGGATGCCAATCGCTATGAGGAAGCTTATCACTAGAAGAGGGATTATCATGCTTCAAACGGGATGAAGAATCATATGAACAACGCTTGCCAGGTCCTCGTTTATAAGGCTTTAGTTTGACCATATGATGATTATGACACTTCCGTTGAATGCACTTCATTGAGTGCAGTGGCGCCTTGCGTTATTGAGTAACGCGTATCCACCTCAATTCTTCGGTCAATCAGTACATCCTGGGCGAGCACTGAAGGCAGCCCGAGGGATTTCTCCGGTATTCAGGGCTTTCCAATCGGATCATCTGCGATGAATGCAACGACAGACTAAAATTCAGCTCGTGCCTCGGTTTCATGTACATGCCCACCTCGCATTCCCTCGCATCTATGATCCCGTCGTTGTCGCAACCTGATTGCAATCCGAATCCGAGAGTCAAGACCATCAGAATTTCCAAAAAGTGTTATGCGGTCATCGTGGGAGGTCCTCAGGCCAAGGTCCAAGCACTGTGCTGGGTACCTCATCCCGCTGGAGGCTGAGTGTGCGCTACGTGTTGAACACTGAAAGTCTTGTGAATGTTATGCTCGTGTAAGAAGAGTTCTCCCGGCTCTTGATGTATAACGTCAGGAATGTAGGTTGTCAGCTTGTTTATTGACTACGCGAATAGCACTCAGCGTACCAGCCCTAAATTCAAGAATGTCGCCTCTGGCTAGTTCAACGACATTACGGAGTATCCGAAAATCCTGTGCATCTGAATTGAATGCCTGAAATAGGTCCTTTCCACCAAGAAAAGGTGTGCCTTGGCCTGTTTCGCGGGTGAGAGCTACGGTAAAAGGGATAGTGGGATTGATAGTTTTTCATTTGAAGATGACCCGGCGAGGTCAAGCGGAGCTCGAGGCCATAGGACAACTTGAACGTCGTCACTCTATGCGACTTCTTGACGTATCCGAGATGAGATTGAGGGCCATTTTGCATGTACAAACAAGTGACAGATGCTGGCCTAAAGGGTGACATATCCAAATATCGAGCAGTCTCATGCGGAGCTGATGGCGGGGAGAAGGAAGAGAGTGGGCGCTTGTGGGTGAATGACGCATTGTTCCTGACCTGATTCCCACGCCTCGGTGCCGTCCACGGCCCAAAGAGCCAAAACGTAGTCTTCGAGGGAGTAGATGCCCAGGTTAATCATCCCAAAGTGTCTCCTTAAATTAGGGGTCGCATAAAAACTACACACAGCGCGCAAAATCATGAAGACTGGGTATAAACGATAGTACCTACTAAGAGTAGAGACATCAACCTTGGAGAAGAAAAACATATAGTGATTGCCATTGTTCAGGGGGAACACGAGGTTCTGATGAACAACCTCTGAGACATGGGCAGTCTTAGCGTTACGCTAAACTGTGTTCATCAATCGCCCTCTATGTATATGAACCTCCATCTCACACCGTACTCGGGTACAGAGGTCGCCTGTCAAGTTCTCTCTCCCATTGCTGTTGCTCGTTGGTTTGAAGCATGACGTTAATGTCACGAACAATGCTCTGCGCTTCATGAAAGCAGGCAGTTGTTCCCACCAGTAGCTCAGGATGAAACCCCAAGTACTGTCTCCAGAAAGACATGTGGGCGTCCATCTCGAGGCTACGGGTATGGAGAAAGACGATGTTCTTCTTGAGCCTAATTTGCATGTGAGATCGCTCGAGTGAATGAGGTGAGCCAGCCAGAGGAACATACGCAAGACGCCTCGCTACAATCTTGTCGAGGACCGTGCCATACAGCACATCTCTCGCGAGGGCGGTAAAGTAACACTGGTCGACTGCCCTTTCTAGGTCCCTCAACTCCCCGATTCGTAGACAAGGGAATCGGAATCGTAAATAGCGCCAGGTAGTTCCGGAAATAACGAGAAGGCCAGCGAAGATTGCGAAAAGAGAGATAGGATAATTATATCCCAGTGATTCTGGACACAACTCCGACGCGGCGGCGGCGTCCGCAATGTCGCTAGGGTCGTGAGCTAAGGGTGTAATTTTAGAGATCATAGCCATGTCCTATCGAAAGGGAGGGATTGCGAAGCTCAGGACTGTTAGAGATATAATTATATCAGGATACTTATAATTCCCGTACGATTGGCTCGGCAAATAGGGAGCATGAGAGAACCTCTACTCGGCCAACAGCTCTGTCTCAAAGTAGTTCGTCGAATCGCAGCCGCTCTACTGATGTTCCATAAGGTCTGATTGCGGGGGTGCGATTTGAGATAGAGGGAAGAAAAGCGGGCCTAATGATTGAGCTTTCCGTCGTTAAAACGTGTGATTGGATCTGAGGTAGGAAGGCCGTGACCACAGGTCCCTCGGTAGAGTGAACGGTACATACCATCCGGAAGGGTTCAGTTTACTGTTCTGTCCGACCCGTCAAGTTCAAAGGCATTTGTACGAGTCCCGATCTGAGGTCACTCCGTTGCCAGTTTGCAGGAACGCACAAGAGCGGCGATTGCTCTCTGATCAATGTTCAGTATGCTACACATGGCCCAATGACTCCTGTAGTCGTGTCAAATTCCAGACAAAAGTGGCACAGCGGGGGTATGTAACTGGGTCTCGTACAGCATCCTGATGCACCGCACACCGAATTTGGTGCTCATACCTTGATAAGTCTTTTGGATCCTGCGCCCCCGCTGTCAGCAGGACAGGTCCCAGGGAATGCGAATTTGGCCGAGACGCGGGCCGCTAACAAGGGTCTATAGCTTCTCTATTTCAACGATGCATCCTGACCCTATCGACGAGGTCCTGGGTAACAAGATTCGGCAGTGAGTTCCTGTCCGGTAGGACCATGCTCTCCTTTGCCTCCTGACCCAACATCACATTCTTCGTATAGTATTCGCTCCACAGATCACTCCGAGCGAGGTAGGGGTTGAGTAGGAGAAACTTCGCGAAGTCGTTCGTACCTCCTGCGTCGTTGACACCACCGTTTCCCAGCTGATGGATGACTTCGTACTCTCCCTCAACAACCTCAGTTTCTGCACTTAGCGGAGCCATACTCCTAATGCTGAAGTGAACCATCTGAACCCAGAAGTATGTCATAGTAAAGTGGAAAGTCCGTTTTCGTGTCTGGCCCGGTGGACTTTCTTCGATGTACTTCTTAATGCCGTCGAATATCATGTTCTTTCCTGCGGCGAGGTAGGGGGAACGTGAGTAAGAACGGATATGAAAACTCAGAGACACTCCGTACTTACCTTTCTGGCGACCATGTTTTAGAAGCATCAAATAGGCAATCCGTATATGGGTATAGTGGTCCCATAAAGGGAGGTTGAACGAGTGGAATTGAGATAGGAACTCGTCACCGGGAACGTCCGTGGATGCCCTGACAAGCCACTCCTCCAATCTTCGGCTCAGGTCGTCTCCGAGAGCTTCCTGAGCTCCCGGCGTGCTCGAAAAGGAGAGTTGGGGCTTCCCGGAACATTCTAAGACCAAGCGCAACCAGTCAAACGCAGGAATGACACCACTTGAGGGCGATGATAGGTCCTGCAGAAGGTCAACCGGGAATATGAAGTAAGGGGCAGAGCGTGCTTTCAATACCCCCGCGAACTTGAGTCGTATTGCATCGATAACCTCAGAGCCCTTGGAATCACTATATTTTGTTGCTAGACTGTAGATCGGAAACATCAATACGAGGTATTGTGAGATTAGAAAACAGTGAAACGCACACCAATACTGGCAAGCTATTCGAACCGGGTGTCGAATTTAACACTTCTTCAAAGGCTTCCACCGATGCCTCCAGCTCGTCTTTGAATGTCGAGCAATCCACAAGCCACACAACTGCATTGGCAGTAGCCAGTGTATGCCGAAACATACCCAACATCCTTCGAACGCTGCCGCATCCAAGACCAAGATCCCAGCAAACGGCATTCAGCGTTTTCCCGGGTGCCGTCTGGATATCGCATTCTTCGACATTAATCCCGATCGTTGGAATGGTGGTCTTCAGGGCTTGCCCGAGTTTCAGTTGGTACAACAGAGTTGTTTTTCCCGTCCAACTGAGACCAGCGAATGCTATTGTGTAGCGTTTTCGAGAACTGTAGATGGATTCGATGAAGTGACGGATCATTTCGTGGGCAAGTTGAAGTGGGCTTTGTTCGTCCTGAGTATGCGACTTATGTAGGTTGAACCGAAGAGGACGTGTATTGGTCGCGCTCGACGTGGCAGACACGGTGTTCATCGGAGACATGGCATTGGCACCTGTCCACCGTCACTGGTCACTGCCAGCCGTCAAGCAATCATCGTAGGCACTGCCTCTCTTGTGGGGCTGTATTTGTATGCAGTGAGCAAAGGTTATTTCTTGTAAAGTTCTCATCCCTGACATCTCATATCATGAATGCAGGCGATTTCACAACATATTCAAAAACGCACCGTTGAGCACAGTGACTGCATCAGCCACACTCAATCCCCAATGAGGGATCAGTCGACGTTATCCGACGTCGACTGACGAGAAACTGACAAAGACGCTGGCCGCCAAAAATTCGTCAGAATTCATCGGATGACACAGCAGGCAAAACCTGTGGCAGTGCCAGTCCACTGACTTAAGTTCAGTGGACAGGCAGTGGCACCTTAGGCACCACTTGTGACAGGTTGAGCTGACCATTTAGGTAGGGTTCTTTGTACGTGAGAAACCTACCTAAATGGTCACCTCCGCAGATGAGCCCAGTACCATATCTGGTATTGGTGCCTGGATGCTTAGTGCTCAACGAGGCGGGCTCATCCATCGCACCTCCCATTCGAATGGGAGCATAAATCAGGATACGGGGCGGGTTCATTCGGCGGAATCAATGTATTTAGCGGTATCGTAAAATATATCCTATTCTATGCTCCCCGACAAGATACGGTACTCTAAGCAGCTATGGTGAGGGGGGAGCGGGCGAAATCTATGAGAGGGGGGTAGGTAGGTAGGTAGTACGGGAGAACGGGGGCAGCGATATACGGGATATG
>JANHQD010001536.1:0-23057 GCA_024721195.1 Marasmius sp. AFHP31 | reverse complement strand
GGTCTCGTTTGGTCGAGGTTTTGAAGATAGTAGCACAGGAGCAACCGGTTCAGGCCTCCGCGTAACCGGAGGGCGAGATCTCTCCGGCACTCCGAACTTCACTGCTTGTCTTCCACCTCCATCATACTGCAGAATCGATTGTACTCCGAAGCCTTACTCCCCGGGAAACTGCAGCACAGATCCAACGGTGGTAAGCTCCCGCCAATTTTTTACGCTGGAGGCAGAGGTAGCCCTAATCCTCAGGCCTCAGCATCCGGCGCGGTGTTCCAGGTTCTTGGAGACTAGGGTTCTCGAATCGATTTCCGAATTCCCGCAGTATATCGTGGAAGGCTCTGCGGCGTGCGCTCCCCCAGCCTACCTCTCCACTCTCGGAGGTGCTGCGACCGGTATTCAATCGAACAAATCGTCATAACTATTGTCGGGCGCTCGCTCCAGATGAGTTAAGCGAAATCACACGCACAACGGGTTCTCACCCACCAGAGCACAGCTCTCTACTGAGAGTGACCCCAAGACCTTCTCGCTATCGTCTAACACCCATCATGGTTGTTCTCGTCTCCTCCGACAGCAAGGAGTTCACAGTCGATAGAGATGTTGCGGAACATCTCGCCATTATCAACGGTCCCCAGTTGGAGAGTAGGTGTATCAACTGCTTGTCCCTGTATCAATCCGCTCATTTGTCGTAGAAACCAACAAGCCCATACCTCTTCCGGGTGTGTCCTCAGATGTTTTGGAGAAGGTGTGTTTGATCTACGTTATACATACGTGCGCCATGTGGCTGATAGCGATGTTGAGGTCCTCGAATACTGCGAGCATCACCGTGGTGAAACTCTTAAGGAGGATGAACATAGCCAATGGGACCACAACTTCATTGCTGGCGTAGATGACAGAATCTTCTTCGAGCTCATAATCGCTGCGAATTACCTGGACGTGAAGCCACTGACGTACGTGCAAAGATCTTTTGCAAGTGAGTCTTCGGTTTTTGATTATTCTTCAAGAAACCTGGGGAGCACTACCGTTGCCAATATGATCAAGGGAAGGACACCGGAACAGATACGTGCTCTCTTCAATCTTGTGAATGATTTCACGCCAGAAGAGGAGTACGTTTATTCTCTGTTCTACCTGGCTATGGTATCAAAACTCACTCTTCGTTTTCACCAGAGCTCAGATCCGCGCCGAGTGCGAGCTGGAACCCCATTAGACTGCTTCAATATGTGCACTACTGGAATTCGCAATATCCGGACTAGAGCTGGGATCGTGTAACTCACATAGTCTTGTCCTATAAATGAGGCCCCTTGAGGCCATCGACGAATTTTATGGGCAACCAGCCGTTTCCATGTAACAGCCAGTTTGCGATCGTAGTTGAATTTTATACCGTCAATGCGGATCAACATGAACTTCCTTGTGCTTCGTTCATGCCAAAAAGACTGGTGTGTAACAATTATCTTCGTATCTATAGCCTATCTCAAGGATTTGACTGTATCTAATATACTTACTAACATTGACTTTATTTCGACCGAACGACCAAATGCACGGCGCTACATGTCTGAATGCAGTGGCATTGGGAACAAAACGAAAGCACCGGATTCACAACATTTGCACTTCACCACCATTCGCTGCATCGAAAACGGCCAGCTGGCCAAGAGGTATGCCCGTCAGATCGATGAAGTGAAAGGAATCATCCGCGTCAAATCGGTCCTCGCGAACAAAAACCAGGACGTTGGGGTCATCCTCGCTCTCGGAAAGGTAGTGTTCGTTCGGAGTGAGGGTGTTTACAAGGAACGGCGGAATCTCTCCTTCTAATTCCCTCGGGAGCCGGTCTTTAGGGAGGCGGAATCGCTGAAGCGATTCCACAATCTTGAGCCTGGTTTGTTCCTTGATCAAACGGACTTCGATCATCGATTGGAATTGCGTGAAAGGATCGTGTGGTGGCAGGTTGGGGCGAAGGGCGAGATAGTCGAAGTATTGGAGCGGTAACAGAGTGGTTACCAGTAGTGCCTGACACAAATGCAGCGTCAAGGAGTCAGCAGTTTGATCTGAGTGCAAGATCATGCATGGGGGAAATAGTGCATACCACAACGTCGCTGTCAGGCCCCTCTCCAGGTCTGATATCATTGCTTCTCAGTGAGACGTCCAGTGTCTCTAGATTCTTCAAATGACTGAACGTAGCCGCGTTGTCGAGACCGATCGAGAAAGGGGAGTCCATGACCATACCGATGTTTAGTAGATAAAGGGTTTCAGCGTGCCTCGGAAGTGCGTCTTTGTAAAAGCGTCCACTCAAACGACCGATTTTTTCTACAGGTGTACCCTCGGGGCCCTTGATGTGTAAAGTCTCCAACCCCGAATAGGATTCCAGATAGTCCAGGACTTCGTCTCCGACGTTGCCCATATCGATGTCACGAACCGGGTGGATCCCCTCACGCTGAAAGACACCCCACAATGCCACGTACCGACTCGCGACGTACGGCAGGGTCAGAGACTGTAGGTTCCTGAAATGAGGAATGGCCAGTGGGGGCAGCGTGACAAACCAGCCATGAAGTTGGAGGTGCTCCAGTCTGCGAGGTGGTGTATCCTCCGTCACATCGCCGAACAAGAGTCGAAATGAGGAGCGGTGATCGGAACCCGCGTGCCATGGCGACAAGTTGAGAGTGATAAGGCCAGGATTATTGGCAAACATAGGAGAAAGACCTAAAGGCACTATGGCATTGGAAACTCTCCAGTTGCCTTTAATAGTAAAATGTTGGAGATGATGAAGACCGTTAAGAGGCGGAAGAGGTATGGCGGGCTGACAGTTTGTACCGAGCACGATGTCGTTCAAATGAGGGAGATTCCACAATTCAGAGAAAGCTCTGTGCGTCCATGTCAATTCCCAATCTCCGGAAACGGTATCCTGATCTGGACCTGTAATTCCCCAGCTAAAGGGTTATGCTGCTCAGCGAGTACACGAAAGATGAAACATGATCTCTCACGTTATACTCCGCAGATTCGTCAATGCGGACAAAGCCATTGGAAAGACCTTTGGTAGGACTTCGCAGGCCACTCTGACCTTCGCCAATTCAATTTCCTCTATTCCTTCAAATGCCTTGTAGTCCTTTGGTTGTTCGTATCTCGTTGCTCTTTGTGGGGCTAAGGATTCGATTATCATTGTGCGAACGAGACCTGAAACCCTGCATCGATTCTTGAGGTCTTCAAGCATTCCCATCCCAACAGAGAGCTGCTCGCGATTGAGATTGAGGACGAGCGTTTGCGTATCCCAGAAGCACCGTTCTGAGATATCGTTGATGGCTTTGTTTACCAAGCGAAATTTTTTCAAGTCTTTACCTGCGAGCTATAGGAATGAAAAGACGTGGAATGTTTAGTGTGTTGATGACTTGCAAATGGATACACAAACTTCGTACACAGAAGCATATATCTTCGATCAACTCCGGCGGAAGAGTCTCGATATTCGCCATGCTTGAGATGATTGTTAGTGTTCCAGCTTGAACGATCAGCAACGCGCGCCTATTCATTGACGGATTTATACTTATCGATATCACCGAGCGCTTGTTTTCCACCTCCATCATTCTGTATGCATCGATTCTACTCCGAAGCCTCAGTACTTCTCAGCGCAGATCCAACCGTGGTAAGCTCCCGCCGATTTTTTACCCTGGAGGCAGAGGCAGCCCTAATCCTCAGCATCCAGCGCGGTGTTCCAGGTTCTTAGAGACTAGGGTTCTCGAAAGCAGGGTTTCGCCGGATCTCAGCGCAAGTGGTACTGCTTCCTTCGCCGTACTCACAGCAGGAGGGGTTGTGTGGACATCAATGCAAAGATCATGGGCTCATTAAATCAACTTTCACTCGCCTCAATCGTGACCCTTCCGAATAGCCTCATTCAAATCAAATGAAGCCTTCCTAGACTACTATTGACAATCCTTCGAAGGAAGAGTACTGACAGGGCGTCTTGGCACTTCTGTGCAATTTGTTCATGCTGCGGGCCGGTGATGAGCGGCAATGCGTCAACATTGAATTGAGTACTCACGCTCAAGGTCCTACTCACTCTGGATCTACCACTTTCGTCATGAAGCCCACCTACGGCCGTCGGCTTTTCCCGCGGAACAATATCTGCGGTCGTGTGCAATCCTTCCCATGACCGAGCTCTTTGCACTCCTCCACGCCGTGTATTCATCTGACAAGACGAATCTTGGATGAGAGGAACTGCGAAAGAATAGTTGGTGAGCACCCTTTCAATGGTGAGGTGGTCTGGCTATTAATAACGAATAACCAGACTCGAAATGGACCTACACTCACCTTTCACCACCGTATTCAGCACCAATCATTCCCCTTCTCTGCCAGAAGTGACCGATTTGCATCGTATCATTCACGAACCAGAAGCGAGGATCCGCGAGCTGGAAGCAGAGATATCTCGCTTGCAGTCCGAGCGGGACAGACTTCAAGCATTCGTTAACAACCATCGTCAGCTCCTATCACCCATTCGACGACTGCCTGTCGAGGTGTTGAAAGAGATATTCGTTCAATGTCTTCCCGCTGAGCACCTCCCCATCACCTCTACAACAGAATTCCCACTTTTGTTGACAAGGATCTGTCGCCATTGGAAAGAGGTAGCGCTAACTACCCCACATCTCTGGTGTTCCATTCATATCTACATCCCTTCTCCCGCGAACGAGATTGACGGAGATCAATTTCTATCCATCATTCAACAACGACACGAAGGAATTAAGAGATGGTTACATAGGTCAGGCTCAGTCCCATTGAACATTTCGTTCTCGATGGGAGAGCTATCGCGGGATCCGACCGAGCTTGTACCCGAGGTTGTAACAGTTTGGGAACACGCCAATCTACAGTTCTCCAGGATACTAGCCGAATACTCTGGTCGGTGGGCGTCCTTCGCATTCCGGGACTTGCCATCCTCGGTGCTCGAAGTCTTCGCCAATTTAACGAGGGAACAGCTTCCCCAGCTAACCTCACTGTATGGGCCGGGGAATACCAGAAACTCCCAAGGTCGATGTCTGGTTGACCTCGCGTTAGCCAGCTCGACCTCTCTCCGTAGCTTGCAGATTATGAATGCCTCCCTCACTCCTCTCTTGGCCATTGCACCCAGGTTGACTGCACTAACGGACCTGTCCATCGATACACTACTTCTATTCTGGCCGTTCGAGACTGAGCCAGTGACCCAGACGTTGGGAACTTTGTGTCGTTCGTTCCCCTTCTTGCGAACACTATCCCTACGCCTGGTGTATCTCGACCAAGTAGCGTCATCCCCTGACCCTATCATTCCCGTCCTGTGTCCTTATCTCGAGGAGCTCACTATACAACTCCGCCCCCCATCGCCCACGGCACGTCCGGGCTTCTTGTCTGCGGACATGATAGTTCAGACCACTTTCGATAACATCACCACGCCTGCATTGACTCACCTATCCGTTCGCGTTGACACGCGTTATGACCGAGTGGTGCTCGACGGGTCACTCATTCACGGCTTCCTCCTCCGCTCTGGGTGTCGTTTACGCTATCTGGAGGTAGAAATGAACATTCCATGCGAGTCGTTCCTACAGTGCCTTCAGCTAAGCCCGGACTTGCTGACGCTGAAGTTGTTCGAGAGCGACTTGGGGACGTCGAGTTATTACTACGATTCCACTTCCCGACTACACAGCGCTGACCCGGACTCCATATTCCTGAACCGGGAGCTCCTCGAGTCCTTGGCCGAGTCGAGTGATAGGTACTCTCCTAGCCTCCGTTGTGTTAGGTTGTCGCTTTGCCATCCCAAGGTTGTTGATGCGCTCTTGAAGTTTGCGGGGTCGAGGAGAACTTCATTAACCTCGCTATCCGTTGATTTTGGTCGCGTGTTGCACGATGATCTGGAGCACCTGAACTCCAGCCATGTCCATGCACAGTTGAAGGAGCTGCAGGCTAGCGGAGTGAAGACTGAGCTTCAATGGGTCCGGAAGAAACTAAGGGGAGACGACCCGCGTAGTGGATTGGCCGGTCACCTAGGTTAATTGGCTTGGATGATGGACCAGCTGTGTATCACCACCTGTATCATACTTTCAATATCGTTGTCCATGTGTAGGTCACTCACCCGGCAGTGGATTTCGTGGTTCTAGGAGACGTTGTATATCGAACTTCGACAACATGAGTGAAAGTAGGAAAGATGATCGAAGGCAGGAACTCTATACTTATTTCATGGTATCGTAAAGCAATAATAAACGAGCCGGGGGAAAAGATTGTCTCTATAGTCATCACGAAAGGCGGGGAGAAACATCTGCATATCTACCAGCCCACTGTTTCATCACTCTCACTTCCGGAGTGATCGTTCGGATTATCCAAGTTAAAGTAAACGAACGAATCGTCCCCGTCATACGTCCTTTCCCTTACAAACGCCAATATCCCATTCTCTTCCTGTCTTTTGTCGAGGTAGTGTCCATTCGGCGTCAGCGTAGACACCAAAAAGGGTGGTACCCATCCAGGATCCGGCAGCTGCTTTTCGGGAAGCCTGAAGCGTTCTAGAGATTCGACAACCCGGCGACGCATCCTCTCCATGGATATCAAGTGTTCCCTGTCAAGGAGGAGGGCAGGTTCTCGCTCGACCGGCCCGTCCAGTTTGATGTATTCCAGGTAGGGCAGCTGAATGAGATTGACGATCAAGGCGGTCTGTGGAAAGGCAGTGAGTAGATGATAAAAATGGACAGGAATTGGAACACTCGTACCACAACATCCCGTTCCTTCCCCTCTCCTGGATGGACATCATTAGCCAGGAGCGGAACGGAAAGCGAAAACAAGTTTTCAAATCCAGTGAACGCTCCAGCCCTCTCCAGTCCAATAGCCAGGTGGTCACTGTACCGCCCGATCTCGATCGTATGAAGGGTTTGCCGATGCTTTGGAAGCGAGGTTTGATAGAGCCGAGACGCCAGACTGGGATCGGTATGGAGGGAAGAACACCTGAGGACCAGAAACTCAAGCCCCGTAAATGATTCGAGGTAGTCAAGGAACCTGGTATTAATATCATGAAGCGTGATCTCGGAAAGGTAAATGCGCTCTTCTTTGAAAGCCGTCCATATCGTTCCGTATTCTCCGGTGGGACGGCTGTACGGAAGCTTAAGCGACTGTAAGTTGCGAAGGCGAGATATAACGGTGGGGTTGACAGTGAACCTCCAGTTGTCTAGATGAAGGTGTTCAAGCTGGGGTCCTGAATGTTCATTTCCCGTTTCAGGGAACAGAAGGCGGAAGTCCGGGGATCCATATCTCAACGAGAGGCGCAAGGAGTGGAGCTTCCGATTTTTGGAGAGCAATGGGGCCAAGTTCGTTTCGAGAGTTTTGGCGTCGATATTCCATCTCCCTTTGACGGTGAGACGTTCGAGGTTGGTAAAACCATCTAGAGACATGAGATTGAGACCGAGGGTGGCGTCGCTGCTCAAGACGAGTGTGTTCAGCTGGGTCAACTGGGACAGTGGTTCGATAACAATCTGTCTCCATGTCTCCTCTCCCTGATTTAAGGCCGAAGGCATGTCGTCGGAACTAATCTTCCAGCTAGCAGGGTTCGTGAGCAAGGTATGCTTGGAGAATGCAACGAGCCTGGGGCATACTAGGCGTATAAAAGGTTGCGGAGGGCGGAGAGTGCCTGTGGTAGAACCTCCACCAGTCTCTCCCTCGATCTTTTCATCATTTCCCGTTCGGAGGTGGTGAAACTCCTTTCGATAATCCGAGGATCCAACCGAATGATTTTCAGCGCTCGAACGTTTTCTGACGTCTTGCATCGATCTTTGAGGTCTTCTAGCATTTCCATCCCGGAACGCAATTTTTTCAGATTCAAGTCTATCACGAGGGCCTTCGTATTCCAGAGGTGACGGCTGGCGACATCGTTGATTCGTTTGTTGACTAGACGGAAGACTTTCAGGTCTTTTCCGGTCTCGATCTGTGCGGAGCGGAATCACGGTCAGCTGGGCGTTTCTTAAATAAGAGGAGGCGTCATACTGACCGTTTCGCAAAGTTCGTCGAGGAGTTCTGGGGGAAGAACGTTCAAGGTCATTGCAGGGACTATGAGGGAAAAGTGAAAAGAAAAAAAGGGCTTCAAGCGAGGCTCAGATCAAAGCAAGAGCCGGCAAAAAAACAAGCGCTAAGCGGGTCAGCTTCAGTCCGACAAGGGATTGATGTTCAGCCAGTCGGCAGCCCTCTTCATTATTCCTCCAGACAAACCAGATTAGCATTCGAAGGTTGCACGGATGGATGCGCCCCAAAGTACCAAACAAGGTAGTCGGAAGACGTAGATCAGCAACGAACGGGTGATTATATACAAGGGTATCTATGAAGGAGCGTACGTGTGTAGTACTCGTAACTTGAAGGTAAGAATGAACTCCAAAAGACAGGACCGTAGAGAGAGATGCAGGAAAATAACATGAGTGAGAAGTCGCTTTAGATCTGAATAATGAAAATGACTGTCAGAAGGCACCTCTTTCCAAGACGAAAGCAACGTACCAAACTGAGTTCTAAGGTCCATACACGCCGTGCCCACAGCTTGACAGTCTTGGCCTCTTCAGCCTCAGTAGCTGGTAGTTCGACGTCCAACCCATCCCACCAACATTTCCGCTGATGAGAAAACTTTTAGCTCGGAGTAGTGGCACATGATAAGAATATGAACGAACCGCGGGTTTCCTCCAGAACAACAAGAGCTTCTGCGCTGTCGCCATTTGCTGGTGGTCAATTTCCACCGACTTGTCCTCGTTGGGATGGTGAATGATGCCAGTCTTGAGCAAAACGAGGGCTATCGACGATATACAGCACCTCGAAGGCTCCAGTGCTCTAAATCCCCATTCATCGTCACGGTCGAAACCACTTCGCGTAGAAAAAACTCAGTGACAGGGAAAATGAACAGGCACCAAATACGCACCTCATGCAAAGCATATCAATCAAATGCTGCTCAGCAATGTTGTTCTCCTTATTCACATTCCTTTGGAGCGCCGTGAAAATGTTCCTCTTGTTCATGAGATATTCCCCACAGCGTCTCTTTATTGCCATCAAGGGTTCTCCAGCCAGTCCGTTCTGGTCGGTGCTCGACGGCGTATCTTTTGGTGGAATGCTGAAGTATTCTAGTTCTTCACGAAGAACAATGATAGCCTGTTTGGAAAGCAGGGGATTTTGAGAAGGGTTGGGTCCACCGAATTCTCCAGACGCGGAAGGAGATTCTTGGAGGTGTTGTTGAGAGGTGTAAAGGCTGGGTGCGGTACCATTGGAGCCATAAAATACATCTGAGGCATTTTTGAAGAATGTAAGGACATATTGGAAGCATTCTGGGTCGAACTGGTTGACGGCAAAGTAAGCGCAACGCGTCAAAGGCGAGGCACGTCACAACACTCACATCCACAGCGTAAACCTCTTCATCCTCTTCACCTTCACCTCCATCTGACAACGCCATACTCTGCCTACTGAGAACAAGACCATTGGGGAACAGGCACAGCAACACCGATTCTGGGAGGTTCATAATGGTTTCACGGTCGACCTCAAAACGTTTTCCACGGAGCTCAAGTAAGAGCCTTGTAAGCAGCTGAGGTTGATTAATAGCTTGCGTAGGTGTCTGGGACACCTGCGTTATAGGTGAATTTGAGGTCGCCATTGCGGGCACTGTTGTGGAGGAGGGCGAGAACGAACGAGCGGAGGTTGGAGGTCCCACGCGAGCGAAGCGGTTACAGTTGTCGAGCCATGTTTGGTTCCCGCTGGCTCCCGTCACGATGCAGTTAATTTCAATGCGTGTCTATCTCATTTTCTCGGAATAATTGGGCTCATAAGTACATGAATGTTCACTACAGATACGCTAATGGATGAAAAGACGAGATTATTGAGAGAACGAAAAAACGTCAAGGTATCATAAGCAATGCAGAAGGAAATATAGTCCGTACGAGAAAGGTATGTCCGGTGAAAGAGACAAAACGCGAATCCTACCGTGTCACTAAGCACCGGCATTGGTATAACGGAAGACTTGGAATGAGACTGGGTGTCCGTTATAGAGAAGATAGGCGTCGAGTGATATGCGTAAAGAGATAGAGATGTTGAACCTTAATAAATCGTCACGGAGTCTAATCAACCAACATAACTGCTGTTTCCTCCGCCTGCTTGCGGGGGTGCTGCTCCGGGGGGAAGACCGTACGCTGCAGAGTTCCTCGAGTAACGGGCTTGAGGTGACTGATTCTGAGTGGACTGCCTCCTTCCGCCAGGTCTCGATACCCTCCTCACACCGTCAGGCCCAGGAACAGGTCCGCTGTCTCTCAGACGGACACCTCGGCCACCAGCCCGATGCGGGCTTTCAGAATCCGACTCATTTCCTGTCTGAGCGTAGAACATCGGGGTCGGTTCCTCGTAATTAACCGGGCTCGTGGAGTGAACTTGAGCGTAGAAAGGATTGGACGCCGCCGAGCTACGCCCATCTCCTGGTGAGGGATATCGGGGATTGGGAGATTCGTATTCAGGCTGAGATTGGTAGCTGGGAACGAGGCGGAGATTGGTTTGCGAACCGTGGCCCGAGCCATTGTCAGAGACATCCTCACTGGACCTGGGTCCGACGGACGATGCCGACGACATGGGATTCCGGTGGACGGCGAGGGGAGCAGGAAGCATCAGCAAGGCGTTCGAGTCATGCCTTTGACGAGGTGAAAACGCAGCAGAATCGAGAGTGCTCGAATCGAAGCCTCCTGTCGATGTCTGGTGGTAGTCAGAATTCGAGACAAGGGACTGGCGTTTGCTAAATCATGCTGTTAGTATCCACAAAGTAGCCTGAGAATGGCAGAATACTCACTTTCCGTAGTAAAGCGAGTCGTCCCGGCTCTGGGTCCCACTCTTCCATCGCCTCTCACGCTCAAACTCGGCCCATCGTTTCATGATAATGTGCGTCGAATCAAATTCTCCCTCTTTGTCACCATGATTACCACCCTTATCACCAGCGACCTTCCTAGTCTGACCCCAACTGAAGTCGTCGAAATGCCAGAACGAGTAAGCCGGTAGTATACCGTTCCAAATCGGAAGCGAGATCAGGTACACCAACATCCATCCGATATAAGCAACCTTCCTGGAAGTGACAACGATCAACAGACCAGGAAGACCAAGGACGATTGCCAACAGGATCAAGGGAATAGTGGTATTTGTGCCTCCAGGGATGATGGAGACAATGATCAGGTACAACGTGAACGCGATGGCAGCGGGGAGCACCAATGTACCGGCCAATTCCATGCCGACGACGAACTGCATGGAGAAACAGAACGTTCCACACAGGTCCCTGACAAGGATCAGTTCTGCAAGGTTGTGAATTGTCGAGTTGATCCAACGACGCCTTTGCGAAAGCAGAACACGGAATGTGTCGGGAACAACTGTTTTGCAGACGGCTTGTGGACAGAACATGTTCTTCCGTTTGGGGAACGTCTTCAACATGAGCGTCGTCAAGTATCGATCTTCACCGAGCAGTAACAGGTTCTTCTTGTGCAAGGTGTCGACGACGTTCTCGGAGTAATGTTCGACGATGTCGGGATTGGCAAGAATGGGTACCCAATAACCAGTATCCCCCTTTGGTGACTTGATTCGGTACATGCTGAAACAACCGGGCAAACAGGTGACACCACCGAACATGGACTCGAAAGCCTTCGTCATGTGATGGGAGATGTAGTATTCGAACACTGTCAAAGCAAATGAGCTCATCAATACAGAGTCAAACCGACTTGGAACGCACCTTGCATCATAGTAACAAATGTCTCCGCCTTGTTCGCAATCTTCGTCTCGCCGCAAAGACCCATGATCTCAGGATCGTGCACCATGCAACTAACCATTCGAGTAACACTGTCCGGGAAAACCTTCGTATCCGCGTCCACACAAAGCACAAGCTCGTAATGGTCCGGGCTGACTCCAGTGACCCTCCAAATGTTGTTGAAGAATTCGTACTCGAAGGTGGTCATTCGCTCGTCGAACATAACCTTTTGCAAGAATGCCATGAGAACGATTTGACTGTCTCGCTTTCCACGGTTTCCTGGCTTGGGATCATCCGCCTCGAGGGGGTTGCCACACTTGGCTACGAGGACGACGGGGACACGCTGCTGCTTCGATCGCTCAATAGTGGCGTCGTCGTAATCATACCAGCCAGCATACACTTTCGCCATATTGTGCCTCTTGTGCCCATCAGCTATAGCCACGTAGGAGTGGGGCTCCACCTCGTTCGCGGGAATAACCAACTCCTTCATCATGGTCAGACAGATCTCCGGTGTCGTCAAGTTATTTCCGTCACCCTTCACCATCCCATCGGCAATGATCAGAATCAGTTTGTGGCTGTTTGGATAATCGGTGGTCGCGAGAGAATCCAAGGTTGTTCGTAGACCTTCCACAGACTCGGAATAGGCAGTGACGAGACAAATCGTGTGAGCAAGGGGGTAGTTGAACGGTTCGTAATCAGGTGGAGGCTGCGGAACGACGCCGTGAAGGGGGAAGGGACAAGGACTATCTGCGAATGTGCCTCGGGTGAAGCCATCCATTGGGAAGGACATCGTGCTTCTGGATTGTCGCACGCTAGGAGTGTCGGGAGGAGTGGACTTCTTCGACGAATACACGGACTGCTTCCAGTTTGAGGATGACGATGAATCCATCATACTGTACGCAGTCGTGGGTCGTTTCTCCTTCACTTCTGATGGGGTGAAACGGGACGTAGAAGGCAGGAAGCTTCTCTTGGGCTGCTTGTTAAGACCGCTCTTGTTAACATTGGGTCTGTACTCGCTGGGGGCCGGTGTATAGATGTTGTTCGACCAGTTCTCGATTTCAGCCGAACGCTGCATTCGCTGCTCGTACGTCTCTCGAGGGAAATTGCCGAGTCTCCAGGAGACGAACCACTGGAAGTAGACGGCCAGACCGAAACGAATGAGAACGACTCCAACAATGAAGATGAGCGATAGGTAGAGCACGACCGAGGATGCAACACAACCGATTGTCTGAGTGTCAACGAAACCAACGGTGGCAAGGTCCTGCATGCAACGGCCCAGATTCTTCTGCTTCGTCCGCATGAACATCATGGTTAGGTCCTTCCCTCTATAGGTATCATCACTGGGGTTCTTCATCTGATCGAATATGGAAGGGTATTGGACCTGAGCCGGGCTTAGCCATCCGAGGAGACCAAGGTCGATGACATTGCTGTGGAGAAATTGAAAGAAAATGTTAACCAGCACTCCGCTGCACAAAACGCAGGACTCACGACTCGAAAACGGCAAGGTGTCGGTTGCCGTGGCGGATATCTTCCCAGGTGTAGTATACTTGGCCGGCGGGTGTCCATGAATCAAATTCGGCTCTGGTTTGCGAGTTCGTGTGGCAGAGCGTGCCACTCTCATATCCAGTGTTGTTGGCCCCATTGTTCCCCCCTTCTGATGTGCTGAAGATATTACATGGAACATACCAATCAAGGAAGTTCCCGCTCCCGGTAATTGTGGAATTCGGTGCCTTTGTTATGAGGCCGTAGCAATTCTTGTTAACATTCTGGAAGAGGAAGGACGCATCGTTGCCGCCAACTCCCAATCCCATGTCAAGAATGGGTTTAGTGCCATCAAAGGTGTTGCCGGCTCTCGGATGGTTCCAATTGGTCAAGTTGTAGTTGTAGCCATGGATGACGACGAAGCCAACATCGATGTTAAAAGGCCCGACAGCACCGCCGTGGAACCGTTTAGGGGGTTCACCACAGACGGCCTCAGTGAAACCGAACGTGAGGAAACCCACGCCGGCCATGAGGAAGAGGATGATGCTGACAAGCCCCATCTTTTCTCGCCATGCACGTTGTTGTTCTGGACTGCGTAGCCCTAAATGACGAATTGAGAACCGAAATGAGTGATGAAGATGCAAAAAGTTCATACCGCAGGCTTTCATAAGGAATGGTGGTATACAGGCCGTTAAAAGATAGCAATAGACCATCCAAGGGCCTTTAGGACCAGGCGCAAAGTCACCCAAACAGCCTTTCTTCTTCTTCTCCGGTTCTAGGATCGGAACCTGAGTAGAGGATGTTGATTTTCTCCGCCGCAGTGTGCCTCGTTTGAAGATTGAAAGGCCAGATTCCGGAATATCTTCTTCTCGTGCAAGAATCGACCTTCCGCGCCGTAAGCCAGACTGAGGAGTGTTACCCGTAGCTATTCACAAATCAGCACAACGAGGCTTGCTGAGAGTCAATGACGAAGCACGTACTAGACGGATAGACCCCCACACGAGCGTTCCCCTCTGCCTCTGCCTGTGCTACATGGGTACGATAGTGCCATTGACGGTGACCAGGCTCTATTTTTTCACGATCTGGGCGAACAAGACTCTTCTTCCTCAGCACCCTCCCATCCCCACCCACGTTCTCTGCGTCGAGTTGGTTTTGATAGGCAGAAGGCATGGACCGCTGACGATTTTGGTCAAGAGCTGATGTCCTATCTCCACGTTCAACATTCTGGAATGATACTCCTCGAGCTGCGTCCGGCGAGAATAAAGGTCTGTTGGCCGAATCAGGATAAGGTGATGTTGGGCTTGTGGGCTGTGGTGATGAAGCTGCTGGAGGACGAGCTGATCGTGGAGGGCGACGTTCACCGCCTGCGTGGTCCATGTTGTAGAGACCGTCAACGGCGACAACGACGACAACGTCGAGGACGACGGCGGTCACTTATGAAGGAAAAGGAGAGAAAGGGCGTGCCTTGACGCAACGAGTTGGTGGAAGAGATCAAATTGTCTCGAAACCACATGCCACTGTGACACCCATATATGGTAATTTCCACAAAAAAAATAAGTTTATACCAAAATCAATTGTAACTGCTTACTTCATGTCAACGTCAAGCCTTACTTTGCAACAGTCAAAAAAAGTTCTTTGCATCGTAAGGGCCGCCGTACGAGGCTGAAAAACAGTTCAAGATGTCTCCTTCGACCCCTCAAGCTGCTCAAGTTCGCTGTCATTTCCATATTTCTGTCCAAAAAATTACAAGTTCGGTTGCGTCATTCATGCTCGCTCTAGCCTCTCGTCCGCGAATACTGACAGGGGACCCTTATTCCCCTCCGGAAATCTACGGAATGCGAAATATACCTTCCCCGCTCTGTCAAACCTTTGCAGCGAATCACTGATACTTCCTATATATTCATCTTGTCTTCATACATTCCCTCAGCAGCGGATTGGACGACGGCAACCACGAGTCCGACAGATGCCACAGTGCCCGGTCCACGCGGAGTTGATTAAACTTACTCAGTAAGCGCGTCTCTGAGAACTTTTGTATGTTTGAGAAACCCTGAACAGGATATTTTTGTCCGCAGCGCTTCTAGATACCCGGGACCATGCCTACAGTACAATCTCTCCATGCACGGCAGTAGCAGATACCCACCACAGTCCTGGTTTGGTCCCTCACCCTGAGCGGGCAGGTTTAAGAGAATCGAGCTCAGCAGCTACCCAACGCGTTGAAAGCAAACTACAAAACTCCGGGGGCTGCCTCGTTCCCACTCGGGGACTCGGCGCCTCCATGAGAGAGTGGTAACACACCAGGTATGACACATCTTAGCCGGATGTTGTTTTTTCAACCTGTGTATGACGATGATGAGGCCCAGTTCATTATGCAAATGATCGTCCCCATTTGCCGAGCGTTTCTCGGACGCGGTCTCCTCTCTGGAAGGTCCCCTGTTGCAAGTTGCAACCGCTACGTGTATACCACGAAGAAACCCTAACCGGGTAAGAGAGGCGAACACTACAAACCGTAACGATGTTATTTGGCGATGAACCGACAAGCGATGACACCCCTTGTCAGCGGTAATGGCAATGGCGAAACCCTTCATTTTTTTCAGCATTGGCCGAACGCGAGGAAATACCTCTTGCACCGTCTACCCCCTCTCGATTGCTTACACCAACCACCTCTACTTACACTACATGAGGCTCAGATGCACCACCTCGACATTGGGGAAGGTGGTAGGATGGCAGTTGCCCATTGAGGAATGTAGCCGAAGCAGAAACGTAGCTTGGGGCCTGCTCACCTTAAATAGACCCCAGTTCAGCCGTGTTCAACGCCTCCCTTTCCCCCGTCGCGGTGTTGAAATTCGCACACGTGTATATCTTAGCATAGACTTCGACCTCGAGCTCACCACTATGCTACATTGCCAACGTGTGGCTATAGCGTCGATCTTAGTATAGTATTTACTGTAGCGACTTCACATAACGGTCTATACATTAAGTATCTACGGAATTCATTTGTATCGACCAATACAATGGCGGCCAACGTCCTCTTCAAGCACCTGTAGATTGTGGCGCGACTGAGATGTCAAGAACGACGGGGACCGTTGAGCAACGTAGGCCCGGATGGCCCAGTACAGATCAATGCAAGTGACTCTTTCAGTTGTACATTCACCATTCTTATACGTGCTTTCTACAGCAATGGTGCACTAATCTGCGATGGCTATATAACGTACAAAGTGGGCGGATGTCGCTTGAGCGTCAAGTTCAATTCCTCCACAACACGTCCGTAGTTTGATCGAAAACCTTTTGGGCGATCCGAAAGCTAGCAGTATCTCTAAGGTACTGGCATAGTACTACGTGCTACACATATCTTCTGTTATAGTACAACAATGTCGCATGAGTTCAGAGTACGACTACCTTCGCTCGCAGCGCCGCCTTCAGTGCTGACAGGTAAATAATTTGTTGAGGTCAAAATTGAAGTATGCGTGCGTGTACGTAGAATTGAACAGACATAGCTCCGGGAACCAAGTCAGCAGAAATCAGATCCGAAAGCAGCCCAGCTATATACTAGAGAGGACATAGATGCAATAATATACAATAAATCGTAGTCAGAAATCATGGTCCCACCTAAAACGCTGTACTCGCACCGCGCAGGTGCAAGCTCTATCCCTGAAATTTGAATCAACTTGACCTCTACGCCGCAGCTCTCACCGTCAACCTCCTCTCCCTCCTCTCATCCTCCGTCTCCGTCTCCATCCCAGAATCCGTCCCCGAATCACTCGAATCGCCCGGCGCCCCCAATCTAAACGTACTACCCTCCTCCAAATCATCATCATCATCATAGTCCGTATAATACCTCGACTCCGCGATCGACAACGCAGGCGTCTCGCTCCTCGTCGAATCATACGTCCCGGCATTCCTACTCCGACTCCTACCTCCACCTCCACCTCCTGACCCACTCCCGTTGCCATACCCCGTTGTAGTTGTTCGCTCACCAAACTCGCTCACCAACGATTCATTCGCCGTAGCGAACGATCGGAACGAGCTCGCCCGAGACTCGGCACGAGAATAGGGATCGGCAACCTCTGGCGGTGTACGGAACGCTGAGGGCGGTTGCGATCTCGTGTTCGTGTTCGGTTTCATCGACGGGACAGGAGGAACGGGTTCAGTGCGGGAAGGGGAAGGTAAGGTTTTCGCTTTTAGTGTCGAGGTTGGGGAAGTAGGGGGAGAATCGGGTATAGCGATGGAAGTGGGATCGACGGGTGTTGATGGTGTGGGTTTGTTCGGAGAAGAGGGAACGGCTGAGGCATCGTTTTGGGCGGATACTCCGGCAGCATCAGGAATAGACGGGGAAGGTATACGAGGAGATGGAGGTTTGGATGCCGCATGGACAACGACCTCGGGTGATGCAATGTTGGTAGTACTGGGTCCAGCATCAGCGTTGCCGCTTGAGCCACTCGATCCAGATACTACTAGAGGTGGGGCATTGGAGTTCCCGCCATCATCGTTGCCAGAGCTACCGCTTGGGCCAGATGAACCAGAGGCTCCCGCTATCTCTTCGAACTCGGGTGGCGGAACACCATCATCAACCAACTCCGTCCTGCTCTTGGCCCACCTCACAGCTTCGTCACCGTAAGGCAACCCGAACCTTGCAAATGTCTCCCGACTCGAGATCAATTTCAACTGCTCGGGTGTCGGCCCACTTCTCGGATAGGTAATCTCTGTCTTGACCAGAGTGTGTGACAGCGGCGCCGAAATACTGTTGAGCGATATCATCGAAGGTGACGTCAGATTGGCAGAGTTGAGGGTGGCGGTAGACTTTTTGCGATGGAGAGGGTTAACTAGGGAGAGTAGAGATGAAGAGCTTTGGGAGGGTCTGTGGCCATTGGTAATGACACTGATGCGGCTGCGACTGCGGGCAGCTGGTGATCCTTGGGTAGATCGCGAAACTGTCGTAGTCAAAGAAAGTCCTCCAGTTGATTCTGTTCGGCTATGTCCGCGATTAACATTGGTGTTATTGGTTACCGGGATACCGGGTGGGGGTGGGACAGGTTGTCGAATAGCACTACTGCTAGATTGAGTTGCACGGTGGCTGCCACTGCGCCCGAAGATGTTGGAGATTCGGAAGGAACGCCTACTGGTAGCGGGCGTCTGCGTGTCAGAGTTATCATTTCGTTGCGCGATATTGGGAGCCCCAGGGGTCGTAGTCGTTGCATTATCGTTGCCAATTGGACTTTCTCCTGTTGACCCTGATATGTCGCTCAGATCAACCACTTCAAAGTACGCGGGTGCGGCGCCTCTAGGATCCGGAGTATCATCGGCAGTGAGAGCAGTGTCGACTCGGGCCAAGGAACTACCCTCTTCTGAATTGTAGTTCGAAGTCTCAACACTCGTTCTTCCCTGATCATCTGTTGTAGGGGGGGCGAGAGCTGAGAAAGAACGGCTACCAGGTTCCTCGTCATCATTCTGAAGGAGAGGCATGTCGTGAGGAGAATCTGGCATTGGAGCGTATTGTTCGCGAACAGAGTTTTCCGAGTCTCCATCCTCTGCAACGGTAGGCATCTCTACCGCAGCTGTGACCGAAGCAATGGGAACATCCTCCATATCCGCTGGTCCCCTGAGATTGACGTCAAAAATAGCCTCGATCGCAGGGTAATGTGCCATTTACCGAAAGATTACCACCTCTTGTTCTCCAGGTTCCTTCATGTAGGCCGGCAAGGAAGTCGTAGAGACCTGTGAAGGCGTCCGGCGTGGTCTCCTTGTTCTGCGAGGTCTATTGGTATTGCCGTTCCCACTGTTATTCCCGGTGCTCGAGTTGTTATCATTTGACGCGGTTCTGCCACCAGTTAATTGATCAGCTGTAATTTCTCTGGTTTGAGGGCCTCCTCCAGGGGCAACCAGTGTCCCAGCTCCAGCAGCAGCAGCCTGTCCTATGTTTGACCACCTGAAGGAGAATTTCCTGGACCAAGTCATGAAAGCGACTACCACCACCAACAAGCCGACGACCAGTATTGGAGCCTTGATTATCGTTCATGGATGGTTCATGAGCCCAAGAACACTTTTATGATTCAAACGTGGACACGCACCCATACTTGAGGCTTCAACTCGCCTGAACCGTCGTCCCTTCGCTCAAGAACTCCACCCTGCAATGTCGGCGCGGCACTGACAAGGCAGTCCAAGAAGCAGATAAATATTAGCCTAGTGGCCATTGTCGTTATATTTTCGTTGTAAAAGCGAAGTCGTGAGGCATTACAGATGGGAAAGGACATTCAATGTGGTGAAAAGGAAAGGAAAGGTAACCGGATACAGAAAGTGTAATCACCGCTTAAGCAATCTTCAGCAGGGCCGCTGTCCGTCGCGTCAGCCCGATTACAAGCTAAAACAAGGACTGCCTCAGTCGGACCTAGATTCATTGATTGGTTTGAATGGTTATCTGTAAAAGTGTGGGATACAAGTGGGATACGGAACAACACAGATTAACTAGATTGACTAAATACTGTGGTCTTCGAGAAGCCTCGTGCTGTAGGCACGACCAAAAACATGGGCATTTGTGGCAAGTCCACTCGACGTACCAAGAAGGTTTCCTACGGCGCGGACAGACTGCGTGCCTATTCGTCAAATTGGACTTTCCCCGGGCCTTACGGCGGGTGCGTGGGTCAAACGTCAATGATAAAAGAGATAGGCAGCTTCAAAAGCGGCAAGTGCAGGAACCCGGGAGCCTTTAGCACGAATACTGTGGTCCCTTTCACCCATCCTATGAGCAGTGTCTGTTGAAGCGACTTTACCCTGGCTCAAACGCGCTGTGTACGGCGGCGCCCAACCTCGTAGACACAGTAACTTGTGATCGACCTTGAAACAGGTTGACTACCGCAGGGAGGCCTCAGGCTTCGGGCTTCAAGCTACAGGCACGACACTCCTACGTGAGGGGTTTCCCTGTGCCACGAAGGAACCAGGTCCGACTAGGTATAGGACCGAGATCTTTTTGAGGCTCATGATCGCTGATTCCAATCCCTCCTTTTGTCGAGGACGCCTTGTAGGACAAGGGAGATAGCTGGATGCAGTGGGAGTTGAGGGATTTGAAATCCATCACTATCAGTGAGAAACACCGGAAAAAAATACGAAAACACCCAGTACTCTCCGTTGGACAATGCGGTGGCTGGCCCGACTCCGATCAAGGCGAGTAGAGTTTGACTCGCTGAGCCGTTTATATTTGCAGATCCACTCGCAGAAATCTTGAAGTACACCTGTTGTGAGTACTGTTGGGAAAAGCAGTACTACTGCGCTGAGGTCGAAAGGTAGTCGAGCACCCTCGTCTCCAAAAATATGGGATACTGCACCGAGTGTCGAGGGTTAGAGCTGCCTCCGGCACAAGAAAGTGACAAAAGCCCACCTTGGTAAATTCTGCGCTGTGAGTAGCGCTTCGAGCAGTACAATCGATCTGGTAGAATGGAAACGGAAAGTGGAAGACAAGCAGTGGTGAGTTTTCCATCCACAAATAGGCGCGCGTTACCATCGAACTCCGCTTGAACAATGACCACAACCATCTCAACGATAGCGAATATTGAGAGTCTTCCATCGGAGCTGTTCGAAGAAGATATATGTTACTGCGTACGTTTTCATATCAATTGGGAAGTCATCACCACGCTAATGATTCCACTCCTGTCAATCCTACAGCTCACAGGCAAGGACTTATAAAAGACTTTCGCTCGGCGAACAAAGCCATCAACGATATTTTAAAACGGTGCTTCTGGAATGCGCAAACTCTAGTTCTCAACCTCGATTGCGAGCAGCTTTCTATTGGAATGGGAATGCTCGAAGACCTCAAGAATCGATGCAGGGTTTCAGGTCTCGTTTGCACAACGTTAATCGTTTCCTTAGCCCCACAAAGAGCAACACGATACAAACAACCAACCAAGGGACTACATGGCATTTGAAAATTTGAAGGGTTGGATGAAACCGAATTGGCAAAGGTCAGAGTGGCTTGCGAAGTCCTACCGAAGGTCTTTCCAGAGGCTCCGTCCGCATTGACGAATCTGCAGAACATAACGTGAGAGATAACGTGCTTCATCCCATGCGCACTCGCTAAGTAGCACGCAACCTTTCAGCTGGGCTTTCAGGTCCAGACCAGGATACCGTTCCTGGAGACCGGCAATTGTTATGGACTCACAGAGCTTTCTCTGGGTTGTGGAACCTCCCTCACTTGAACGATATCGTGCTCGGCACGAATTGCGAGCCCGTCATATCTTCGTCATCTCCAACATTTCGCCATCAAAGGAAGCCGGAGGGTCTCCTTCGAGTCTTTCTGTGTTTGCCAATAACCCTGACCTCATTACTCTCAACTTGTCGCCATGGCATGAGGGTTCCGATCACCGCTCCTTGTTTCGTCTCTTGTTCAGCGATGACGGAGGCTACACCGCCTTGCAGACTGGAACATCTCCAACTTCGTAGCTGATTTGTGACATTGCCCCCGCTAGCCGTCCCTCATTTCAGAAACCTACAATCTCTGACTCTACCTTGCGTTGCCCATCGGTATGCGGCGTTGCGGGCTGTCTTCCAGCGTGAGGAGATTCACCTTCGTGACATCGAGATGGACAGCATCGGAGACGAGGTCCTAGACTATCTAGAGTCCTATTCTGGACTAGAGACTTTGCATATCAAGGGCCCCGAGGGTGTACCTGTAGAAGAAATCGGTCATTTGAGTGGACGATTTTACAAGGAAGCACTACCAAAGCACGCTGGGACCCTTTATCTACTGAATATCGGCACAATCATGGACTCCCCTTTCTCGATCGGTCTCGACAACGCGGCTACGTTCAGTCACTTGAAGAACCTAGAAACACTGGAAATGCCACTGAGAACTCACGATATCAGGCCTGGAGAGGGAGCTAATAGCGATGTCATGGTATGCTCTATTCTCCTCATGCGTGGTAGCACACTCAGGTCGAACTGACTCCCCGACCCCGCCTGCGCACTGGGCATTGTTGGCGACCGCTTTGTTACCACTCCAGTACTTCGACTATCTCGTCCCGAGCCCCATCTTGCCACCACAGGCTCCCTTCGCGCAGCTTCAATCGGTGATAGAAGTCTGGTTGTTCAGGGAACAAATCAGATTAAAGATTGTGGATTCGCTTCAGCAATTCCGCCTCAATAAGGATCAGCTTTCAAGGGAGTCGGATGGTGAAATTTCCGGCGAAATTCCGACCTTTCTAGGGAACACCCTCACTCCGAACGGTTGGACGCAGATGATTTCTTTCACTCCATCGACATGAGCGATGCAGGGAATGGTGGCGAAGAACAGATGTTGTGAAGGTGTCTTCGCTTTGTTCTCGATGCCCATGCGCTTCCACCGTCGATCTATCGTATATTCGACCGCTCAGTCGAAAAGATATAAAGTCAATTGGTAAGTACATTAAAAAATAAGTACAGTCGAATTAATGAGGTAGGCTACAGATTACCTATAAACATAAGAAGAGCGAAGTTATTGCTACACGTCAGAAGGGTTCATCTCTCTTAAATACCAATAAACAAGGGAAAGTTGAAACCGTTTCGTACAATCAGGGTAACTAAAAGTTGAGGTAGCCTTCGAGGAATTTTCCTTCGTCAGCGGTCGACATGTCGAAAGCGAGGTCCTCCCCGTTTGCCAACGACTGTTGGGCCATCCCGTAGTCGAAGTTCTGGAGAGCGTAACTGCGAGCGGCCTCTTCAGCTTCATTGCATGCCTTCCACTGGGCGTCGAAAGTATGTTCTGGTTGAGAGGAGGAGTGGTATGGCCAAGGGTATACGGCGGCAGGCTCCGTTGAAGAATATTCTGCGTGGAGAGGAGTCATCCGGGGTTCGTAAGAATGGGTATATGAAGAAGGGTCGTCCCACGTTTCTTGTGGGT
>JANHQD010001535.1:0-14263 GCA_024721195.1 Marasmius sp. AFHP31 | reverse complement strand
GACTGACGCGACACACCAGAGGTGATGATAGGGAGGTGGTGGACTTGTTTACATACTCCAAACTGGACGCAACTAGCGCGGAGAAATAAGCACGAGCCACAAAACGCAAGCGGCAGACGCACAGTAATGACATGGGTAGACTGAAGGCTGGATAAAAAATTCTCGCGGCTGTCTTCATTCACAACGCGCACAGACACAGGTCTGGGTAAGATGGCGTCTCGCTTGAGTTTGAGTATTTTAATAACAGGAGGACACAGAAATACTTACTGGGGCTGGTAGAACTCGCGCAATAGACGGATTGCCTTGACCTCGGGGACATTCAACAGCTTGGAAATATCCTTAAATTCCAGTCTTTGAGAGAGTGCCGGGGAGAATCGTGCATCAATCTCACTTCGGGGCTCTTTACGGTAGAACAACTCGAGGAACAAGGCCTGCGCACCTCGGCAGTCAACGAAACACCGACGAAAAGTTCCGGATCGGAGTCAACTCCCTGTTGATTTCATACTCTACATTGCGAACCTTCATAGCCTCATAGAGCCGTTTGTGTATGTTCGTCTATTGGCGGGATAGTCTGGAGTCTAGTTATCACTCGTTTGATACGTGGTACACTCACTGTATGAAGAGCGAGACCGCTCCCAGCGATCAAATCCACTTTGACAATAGATCGACTCCAGAGATATGGCGAGCCCGAGTCTTAATTGAAGATACCCTTTATCGAGATGGTAGCCCAAACACCATGATTGACTGCCCACAGTGCCAGTCCTAAGGAGAGGAATAAGTGTCTAAGTTACTGATCTTTCCCTACCCCTTGGGCATTGCACGCCATCCCTCTATCTATATATCGCACTGAGGACAAAGTATCGAACATGGCGCACGAGTATTATCTGTAGTGCTGAATATAGCCCTCAGACATGACTTGATGAACTGGCGGCAAAGCGCCGTCAAAGCTAGTAGCGCGCGATGTAAGTGGTTGAGAATGTCGTGCGGCTCGTGGAGTTGTTATCGCAAGTTCATGACAAGTATAGAGAGTGAGATCTTGGGAACCCACCAAACCCTCCCTTATCTGATTCCGAAGTAACAGCCTATTTTTCGCGTCTGGTGCCCATAAAAGACTCCAAATATCCCTACCAATGCTTTCACGTATTCTAGAGGGAGAAAAACGCGTTATTCAGGCTATATCACGCCAAATACTCCTGAGTAACGCACCTAGTAGAGTCCCATCACCCCGCCCAACCCGTGTCTGTGCCCTGTTTCATTTTCCGACGTGCAGTGCGGCTGGTTTGAATAACATGTCACTGCAGTGATACTAAAACGGACGGATGGATATGTTGACAGAAAAAAGATGGTAGGTGTGATGGTAGGGGAAAACAGACGAGAGGCTGGAACGAACAATAGGAAACTGGTCAGGCCAAATAGTTGTCAGTAGTAGACGCACGGACCACACATGCTAATGGGCCCGACCGCGCCAAATACCGTAAGTTTTACTTTGATATTGGGAGGGCCTGGTCAGAGCAGTGAATAGAGTTCGATACAGTGTGTACGTAGCAGTAAAGCTCCGTTCTATTCCCTAAGTTTATCAATACAGGACTCCCAGGAATTTCAGAAATTAGATTTGATGGACTGACCCCTACATATGGTTTGATGCGAGTCCAGGCCATCCAAGATCCTCCAAAATCATCCCATTGGGAGTGCTGAAGCTCAGCGCTCAAACGTCATCAGATGAAGCCGAGAGTTTTGTCCAGAGGGGACCCTTTTACCCCGGACATCGGAGCCAGTGAGGAAGTGTTTAGAAGATGGTTCACACGCTCAGCTGTGGGTGCTTGCTTGCCATCTCGACGCGTCATCTCACTGCTTCCCTCGCTTCTACTCTCGCTCTCTCAACGTTTCCTTCAACCTTTGGGTGCAAGATTCGACAAGCATCAAGGCTATCGTGATTGCTTGGAGTTACTCGGGTGTCCGGTGCGTGGTTAATTTCTAATTGATTGTAATCATTCTGACTCGGTGTCTCTGAATGAATATTTAACTTGATATCGAGCTGGAGAACAGAGTACCGAGTACCTAGAGTACCTGAACGATATTCGACATCGATATGGGACTGTGAGGAACTGGCAACAGGCGATATGGGTCAAATCGGACAGCTCAGGACAAAACTGGACAAAATCCGACAAATTTGGGCTAATCTGGATTCTGGACCCGAGTCTGGAAAGAAAAATCTCGTCACTCGCAACTTGCAAGCCTCTCCCAACCTCATCCGACTCCCGAACTTCATCCAACTCCCAACCTCGTCCCACTCCCCAACCTCATTCAACTCCCCACCCCCACCTGATTCAGGCGCATTATCGACTTTCAGACATACTCCACAGCGCCGCCCTCTTGAACTCGGATTTCAAAAGAAATTTGCTTCCCGATGATGTCAGAGCATTACATTGCTGGATCGCCAGATTCGGTTGATGGTCTGTGCGTCCATAGATTTCTTATTTATAGTAAATTATACCCGCCGTGTTCAAACTGCCCCTCGTTGCTTCCTTTCTTCCCCCCACCATTACACTTACCTCTCTTCCTCAATTCCAACTGTCATATCCATCATCAAATAATCAAAGGCCCGTACTGCGAGTATGAAGAGTGGGTAAAAGGGTGTAATACACTGATCATTGGGAGATCAGGGAGCACTTTTTCTTGTTTCTAAAATTTGACGCATTTTTATGCTGTCCATTGTCATCCGTCTAGCTTTTCTTGGCGCGAATCATAGGCAATCGGCTCAATGTTGTCGGGTAAAGGTCTCATTGAACTCATTGGATGGCAAGGGCATGTAAGTGTGACGCTCAGACGCTCGGAGACTTGGGCTGCTAGATACGTGAATACTTGTACTGCCTTGTAATCCTTACGTGTACAGAATGATATGAATTTTTCGGACAACAGTGTACAAGAATGGACAAATACAGGCTATCCAAGCTAAGCTAAAGGAGGGGAGCTTACTCTTCCAACTTGCCCCAAATTGTACGAATTTTGTCCCAGGTTGCTTGTTGTTGTCCATATCCTTTCCGACTTACTGACATTCTGGGACAACGGGGGGCAAAATCGGGCAGATTTCGGGCAGCCGGATTTTGTCCCTTATTGTCCACGGAAATCCGACTGGGGGTGATGTGTCGAGGGGGTCAATTTGAGTATGATGCTCAGGGTGGGTCTGTGAAGTCAACAAATGGTCAGATGTGCGGTGAAAGTGCGATGTAGAAATAGAACGTACGTTCGGGGCCTGATTGTCTCGCTAACAGCCTTCCTTTTACTGTACCAGAAGCGAACTAAAACCCATGAAGGGAACCTGGATACCGACTAGTCGAACGGCTCACTCGTGATCTCAAGCTGATGCCGAGGGTGCCTTCCCTGTGCCCATTTTAAGAATGGACTCGGGCATTCGATAGCAGTGGAGGGTTTTTGACTGACGTCGTCTCATAGATTCTGGTTTGTCGATGGACTCTATTCAGGGTCATTAGTATAGAGCCCTCCAAGCAAGGCGACAAGAGAATTCGCACCCTGATAGCATGGGGTATTCTTCAGCTGGCGCTCATATGGTATCGGCGAATCTCCTTCTGACTTGTGACACGTCATGGAGAACTCGATCATAGCTAGGATACCGCGTCCAAAGGTCGTTTTAGCCCAACCAGAACCTTTGATCAGAAAGGGAAAGAGCGATGATGGGAGAGACAAGGCGACGTGAAGGAGAACAAGGTTGCGCTTTGAGTGGAACCGAAGATTACGGGGCGGCTGGCAATCACCGAACGCACGGACCAACTTCAGGGGAGGTCGATTTTTCAATCGAATTTGGTAGTTATTGCCCCGAACCCCACTCGACGCTCGACGACAAACCCGTCACAAGCTCCATTAAGCAGTTGCCATGTCTCCGACTACATTAATGCAGCGGAAAATGGTCACCTTCGTCACGATGCGTTCTTAGTCCTTTAGCCTCAGTAGCTCCTCGCAGGTATGTCCCTGGTAGTATATCGGTTAGTACACGCGCCTGTCATAAAACTGCTTCTAGTAGTACGCGCGAAAGCTGGGTTCGACTCCCAGCCAGGGAGATGTGACAGTATAGTCGGTGGCAAGTTTCGTTTTTTCGAGATAGATACTCAATCCATGACTCGGCCCAGAGGATTGCCGCCTACCAAGTCACCATCTCCTCTTCACTCGACTTGGGTGTATCAACGTTTGGATTCGTCTTGTGGAGGCTTGAGGTCGGGGCCCGGGGCCTAGTTTCGCACACAGACCGAGACGACAGTGCTCCATACCGGCTTTTTGGTGGCGAACTCGAGAGAGGTTTGGAGGTTTAACTTACATCGTGATAACCGGCGTATTTAGCGAGACCTGAAAAACCATGAATACCGAGAGGAGTACTTGTTGCTTTGCCACGAGGTTGACACCATTGGTGAAAGACTTATTTTGTGGATTATGTTCGATGCTCGATGCTTAGGGCTTGGCCTTAGGATGCGAACGATGAATTATTTGAGTTGCCATCTATTACATCAAATATTATTGTGAATTGTACTCGATAGCCACCAGACTCTGGAGCCAAAAGTCCCGCATTTGACTCCTTGCCCTACACTCAACGTGCAGTTTATCACAACTCATTGACGCGAGCCACTTAGGAACGGTTGGTAGTGGATGAGAAATGTCAGCGGGCTTTAAGGACACCCTTTGACTCATACGAAGGTGCCGTTTCATATCCGATGTGGTGTAGTGGCTAACATTGCTGTCTTTCATATCAGTGATCCTATGGACGTACACAGCAGCCCGGGGTTCGATTCCCCGCATCGGAACTCGCCCATGCACATACTTTTATCCTCCATGATTCAGCTTCTTCTATATTATGCCACTGGCGGCTCTGATCGAAGATTCAAAATATTTACCGCCACCACTGCCTCACTTCTCTACCTGTAAATGATAGATCAAAAGGTATCCCGGATGCATAGTTCATCCTGCCGGGCGAGAGTCAATGATGATCACGGTAACCCCCTGAATGCTATTTATATCGACTCTCGTATGTCCAAATTTCGGGGCTACCTGGAGAATGAGCCTGGTAAGCCTGTCTGATGATTGACCATTTGGGGGACTTTCTGTCTTTCTCCTGATCATTGGCTTGAGTATCTGGTTCAAATTTTCAACCATTTGACAGTAGGATATCGCGGTCAAAGCAACCATAAAAATACTTTTTGTCCCCGTTGATGGAAACCATGTGGACTCCGTTAATGAAGAGCTTACCTGATGCCTTGTCCACATTGATTCGGTGTTAAACACGCGAGTCAGATCAGTGTCCCCACAGCCTTTGCTGCACTAATGACAACATGTGAGACGAGGCATCAAGATCTAAAGTCAACTGTGGATAAAGGGCACAGCAAAAGAACAGGAAGGTAGCCAAAAACTGCAGTGGGAGAGCTTGAAGCGGCGATAACGGATAAAGGAAAAGTGGGTTGATAGAACCTATTCCAGCATGATCCATCGTGTCTCATAAAGGCTTAAACTTCGCTTCCTGACTTCAAGGTCTCCTTCGTTTGCTTCGTATTCACCGGTCCCGGGCATCTTTACCTAGCACTGCTTACTCGTTCCCCATTATGACCCTCTTGGAAGATCGACTGAAGCCATGGTTCACCACTGAAGTTATGATTATCCAGCCGATCGTGTCTTTAACGGTGAGTACTTCAAACGTACGCTCAAGTAAACAGTTCTTGACGGGATATTATAGGTGACTTGGTTCGTCTACGGTGCGTCGTTACATTCGTGTTCAACATATTTTTTGAATCGTCCAGTAACCTTCTTGTACCTAGGGTTCTACATTGCGCTATTCCTTGCTGCCCTCAAAAATTTATACAAATACCGACGAGAAAATCAGGCCCTCTACATCACATGGACCACTCTTTTGTTTCTGTTGTGCACCCTCGACAACGTCGTGGAGACATGGTATCGAGTGCGGCAAGCTATCAAGATCTATACTGGAGAGCATACAAAGGACTACGCATCGCTGCAGGTGTACGCAAAACATGATCTAGTCAAGACCATCCAGAGGTGGGCCTCTAAGGTCACTGTATGCTTGGCCAGACTCTGATAAATCGTGTCTGATTCCAGGGGTTTTCTGATGATGCTGCCCGTCCTGTCGAAGTAAGCGAGATACCCTTTCATGCTGCAACAGTTCGGCCGTTGCTTATCTTCATGACTATCAAGCCTTGTGGCTGAGTCGATGCTGGTATGTATTCCTTGAAGTCGCTCCATACCGTCGTATGACATCTCATGTCTGGTTGTAGATTCATCGGTGTTACCTCGTGTGGTTTGGTAACAAATGGGTCGGGATAAGCCTTGTCGTGATGTCCATCCTTTTAAACGGTGAGTGGGAGTACGTCAATCATGCTACGTTACTCGTGTGCTACCCAGCCATTTGCAGCGGTCGGTCTCTCGGGCTGCGTCATGTTCACGATTGGATTTCGAGATACACAATACGAGGGAAATATTTCGCTTCTTCTCAAGGGCAATAGCATCAATAACGGATATTTGATCGCGAATGGGGTCTTCAATACCATTTTGACCGCGTTGACCGGTAAGTAACCCTTTGATAGACCCAAATCCTTCACGCGCGAGTGCCACTGACGCTGTCTTTGCTGTGCGTGCTGTAGCTGGTCGAATCTATATGATTACCCACGAGGCAGAGAAATTACTCCAATACCGTACCAATCGAGTTCGCAAAACGGTGGTGGCGGTCATGTACGTCTCTCATCCCAATCTTCCATGCTTCCACCATCTAAAATGATTTGATAGAATTGAATCAGGACTGATATATCCCACGTCACTTATTATTTACCTCGTCATTCTCTTGCGTCTTGACCCGAACAACCAGAGCTTACTCCCTGTAGACCTAAGCCCTGTGTTTATGCAAGCTGCTGTACGTACTGTGGACTCATCCTGGCCTTCGAACGTGACTGTTTATGCTCTCTTTTCATGCTGTAGGGAATCGCTCCGACGCTTATAATCGTCCGTGCCCTACAAGGAAAGACAACCGACAGTGTGGTGCAAGTTGTCTCCGCGAGAAACCGTGACTTGTTGGAGACGACACACGCATGAGATAGGACCAGACTATAAACTGGTGACCTAGGGGTCTACTATATGAAAGGTGCCCTACTAAGGTCAAAAGCTATATTGGAGGTGTGTCGGGATCGGAAGAGTCATCTTATGGCGCTAATGTTGCTTGGTATATAACTGAGGTCGTGTATTAATATTTTGGTTCCCCACATAAACATAAACCATAATGCGAGCAGGACTCGAAATCAAAAATCAACACAAAGCGGGAGGATCCAAATGACCGACCCTCGTGTAGAATATACCTTCCTGTCCTGACCTCTTCGCGGGGCTGGCGCTCTTTACGAAATATGTATATAATCTATTAGAACGCTTTGGGAACGCTGTGCTAATGCCTCTGTATACGAGGATCCGGGGATCCACTTTCACAGGTTCGGAACGAAAAGCTGTCTTCGAGGTTATGTTCATGGAAGGGAGTCCATATCAGGTTACGCCAGCTTGTCATCCCGCATAATATGAGATGGGCGTGATGTGTGTGATAGGGGTGTAAATGATTGCCCATGGACTCACCGTCGGGGTTATCATTTTGAGGGTATTGAATGCCGATACGATCAGACACTCCATCACGGCATATAGTTCGTTAGTCAAACTCCACAGTAAAGCGAGAAGCTGCGGTCGATATCACTTGCTTACTCGTTCAAGGGTACTTTGGAGGTAATGATATCGGAGGAAATGAGTGACGCGCGGATGGTCTAGGTGGTTTAAAGGGCGGAATGACCACACGTCTTGATATAACCGACCGTTATGATTGTGTTGCATATGTGTACATTTTCACGCCGTGTTTTTATCTTTCATGAAGGCTCTGGAAGTATGGTATAGAAGGGATGGACATGGATGTGCTGCCTTGATGCCCACCTTGTGTGCACGACGGGGCGCCGCATTGAAACTGTTGAAGCGCTGCAAGCCGCCCAATAGTGCATTCGTGAGCGAGCCGTGGTGGGGATGCTGGGATATTTTACAATTTTTCTCCCTGCCTTTTTCTTCACATGAAATACGATCATGTGTATTCGCCCGGAATCCATCCAAGACTAACGACCATTAGTACCAGTACTCAGCTGCACTAGTACTTATCGGCTCGAGTGCTCCCAGTAATAGCCGCATGCACCTAAAGAAGACTGCAAGGTGAACCGATGGTGATAACGAGCGCCCATCGGTTTTGACGGCCCCTCGAGCTTGATAGGCTGCATTACTGATGCGAGGATTGTCTCGGAGGAAAAGCCACTGTGTCAACGCTCTCAATGCCGCGTCCATTCCCTCTTTTCCGTAGGAATATACCTGCATCCATCAAGCCAGTGACGGTGAGACTCTGTGTTCTCTCGTTCACTTGAGGTGGCAATAGACCAGAGCACGGTAAAGTCTTTGCAGGGATGGGCAGAAGGGAAGGGCTGTTGTTGATTTGTATAACGAAATGGTCGCGGGATCACACCGTATGTGAAGGTTTAATGGATACATGATCATCACGACGTCGGAAGTTCGGAGATGATTTCAGATTAAACAACTCAACTAGGCCGTCAAGTTGATTGAAATCCAGTACACAAGCGCTCACTTCCCCACGGGCTATACCATGATCCTTCGAGAAATCTGATCCAAAACGCCACCCTACGTTTTAACGTCTCGATTCAAAGGTGAAGGTCGAGACTGAGGAGATTCAGAGATGCTTGAGGACATTTGAACGGAGAGGTAGGTTCCCAGTGGTTCTGGATCGATCACTGTCCGCGGTAATTGACCGCATATTGAAGCCGTTGCCCAAGTTATGTAAATGGGACGCCCGAAGGAGGTACAGATGAAGTGTCCCATCGAAGATCCCCCTGATCCGGCAGGGCATGCCTCGTAGCCGGTTTTTTTTACTACGAGGTTTATAAGCCGATAACTTCTCAAGAGGGTTGCCTGCCCCTCCTTTCATCACCACCGTTGAAGAGCCGTAATGGCCTCAGACAGTATTGAAGAATACCTCGACCTCAGACTCACGGTCCAAATGTCATAGTGTTCCCCATTGTGACTCCCTCGGCGAGTCACCCCCATTCTGAACGTCGGGTTCTGCGCTTTCTCAGACCATATCCTTATTCTGCGGTTAGTGTTCCACTGATACACCAAACTGTCACTTGCTTACAGCATCACTGAGTAGCGATGTGCACCATCATCTTCAGACTTTGTAACCACATCCTCTATCGTCGAAAACGGTCTGTCTCGGGGCTATACCTACCTTGCACCATAATGCTGTTTGTTCTGTCCACACTGTATGTGGCGATAAATACCTTTGGTCATCGTTGGATCAGTTCTCAAAGTTCCGTCCCCTGGGAGATGGACCACTGGTAATCTGTGCATGTGAGGCACGAAGAGTCAGTTTTTTTTGTGGCAACGCTCTGATCAGATATGAGAAATGCACAGCTTCATCTTGCCTACTTAACTATCAAGTCCGTCCTGTCCATGGGTTTTATCGTAGCCTCGGTTTGAGGCTGTAGCGCAACCGAGACTGAGCCATGTGGATAGCTCTACGAGAGGAAGCCCACTTTAACTCGTTGCTCACGTTCATCATAACGCTTCCTCGCTTTGACATATCTGTTAACGACGGACGCCTCGTTGATAGTGAGAAATACCGCATTTTGTTAGCTCACCTAAAGCCGTTGGACCTCCCTAGAGTACGTCGTGAAGGCAACAGAGGGGATAGAGAGACGTGATGGAGGAGGTGGTCGTGGTTCGGAGCGAACGGTTTGAAAAGAGTTTGGTTTAGAGTTATGAGTGACGCTCGCAGACATTATTACGGTCGACAAGGCTATTTCAACCTGTCAGAAGTCTTATGTATCTGTGATGTTTCTATGCTGCTAGGTAAACGGTGATGCAACGGGGGTTATAACCGTAAATCCTGTTTTACTGATCATCTCCCTGGTAGTATATCGGTTAGTACACGCGCCTGTCATAATGAAGGGAAGAAGTTTTCACCATTGAACGCGCGAAAGCTGGGTTCGACTCCCAGCCAGGGAGCTGGCAAGAGTAGAAAAGGATTTTGTTCCCTGTCATTTCTATCCCAGAGTTTTGTATCGCGGGAGAAGACTGATAGGAGTTGGTATGATTTGTACATGACCCTGACTTCACGACGACTCGCTCACCGCAACCTTGGGTTCGATTCCCCGCATCGGAACTTTGCAGCATACCGGGCAATTGATCCTTTTCTACTTGCGTATGCACTCTGGCCGACCACTTACTCTATAAACTTATTGTTTCAAGCTCACGAAGCCGGGGTACCTGCCTGATCCGGGGAATTTGTTAGGGACATTAAATCGATATTTTACTCATAGTCATATAGGTCAACACAACGAATAGGAAGACGTCGAAAGCGAAGAAGCAGAGTTCAAGTGCCAGAATAATCAATCTACTCGAGTGTGTGACAAATCTGCTCTCCCAGCGCAATATATTTGGCTCGACCTGAGCCTATATCAGTCATGAAGGACATCGCTGTAGCTGGATAGAACGCACACCGACCCCCTTTAGTTCAAAAATATCACAAGAAACATCGGACCAGAAGCTGGCGAATCAGTGCCACAATCGAACAGAAGGCATACCTACTGTGAGCCTGAATCTCTCCAACTCATACCCGACAAGGTCCCCCCCAGAAGTTTTGGGGGAGACATTCGTTCTCCCGGTCGTCGTCGACCGGAAGATCATCAGACGAGGTTCACGCCGCGAGTGTTGTAGGCCGCTGGCCAGCTTGACCTCATAACGAGATGACTAGGATGACTGTATGAGAGGACAGTTGCGGACGATCGTCTTATCGAGAGGTGTCGTGTAGCGAGAGTGTATTGTGTCGGACTAAGGGATGAATAGCAGGGAGACAGGTCGACGTGAGTCTCGGATTCGTTCTTGCTGACTGAGAGAAATGGGGTATCTATGAGAGATGAAGAGTCAGATTTGATGGAATCGGCGGCGGCTGAACGAAAACATACACTTGGACCTCCCTCCGTTTCTCGGAGGGTCATGTCCGCGGGCCAGGCTCTACAAAGGATAGTAGAGTTCCGAGGGCCAACTCGAGTTTCAACGCCAGTGGAAAAGGGGCAGCACAAGAAGTAACGAGACTGTATCTTTGAGGGGAGAAGTGTCAGATCCCCTCGAGCAACTACCTGCGTCGAGAAGACGTACACGTTGCCGTCGGGATGATCATGAGCCAACAGCACCTATTTCCTCTGGCAGAATGTTGTTACGACTTCCTCGAGGGTGATACTCGTCGATGGCATCTTCTTCATGTACGCGCTGTCGCTACTCGAAGGGAACGCCGGGTCCAGGAGGCCATCGCCGTCTTTCCTGTGAAAATAGTATCAGCTAGGATGTACAGGTCAACACAAAGAGTTTTCCATGAAAATAGAGCTGTGCTCATAAAGATGGTTTCAGAACCAGAAGGCAACGCACCGTCGTTCAGCGAAGACCCCGACATCGGTTGGCATCTACCCACAACCAAGATTGCGTCACCAGACGGAACCCCCACCTGATCGTTTTTGATACTCACCCGAAGTCTTGAGGACACTAAAGCACAGGAAGAGACAGAAGCCCCAAGGCGCGACGTAGATTGAGAGGGGAAAAGTTGTTGTGGTTGGATGGAAGCACATCCAGAGAACCGAACATGAGGCGTCGGCAATCTCCGAACGCACGGACCAACTTAAGGGGAGGCTCAGTATTAATGGGCAACTCTCAAATAGTGTATCGCTGATTGGGACTCGGGCTGGTTCTAGTTCGATGTTCTGCTGTGCTCCTCTCGTGAAATCCCCATTCCTACCATAGTGGGAGCAATGCTTTCGCATGTCCCTATCCTACGAAGCCAGAATCGACTCTAGGGTATGAGAAAACCCATCTTCACGAAAAGAGAGGCATACGCCTTACCTCCTAGGTGAATCTGTAAAGATGAGAGTATACGGAGCATTTGCTCACACGCCCCTCTCAATATAGACAGTCCTCGGGGTTTCCTCCCTAACTTATCATATTCAAAGAAACATTGACTTGGAGATGCCTCGACTCCATTTCTATTTCTCAGCCGTGCTTGCCCAGGCGCTTCACCGCTACAGGAGTGAGCACACGAGCAATCCATATCGACTGACCTCTTGAGAGCGCTTCAACTATAATTCAAGGTGATCAGAACAATGGGCTACACGATATAACAAGTTGGTCCAGCGTGCATGGAAAGATTCACAGGCTCTATTCATCAAACGAGCTTCAGGGGGTTTCCTCATCGGTCTACCACCGGATCTGGGCCTGAGATACTTTATAACTGCGCCGAAACCGTTATCTGAGAGTCCGATGTGGTGTAGTGGCTAACATTGCTGTCTTTCATAAAGTTCCCCATTTCTCTGAATCACAGCAGCCCGGGGTTCGATTCCCCGCATCGGAATCGTCGCCCTTCCCCTTCTTTTTTACACACCCGAGCAGGAAATAGATACAGTATATCTCATGAACCGTAGAAGGTTTGCGAAAGTTATTGGACACTGCATCATTACCAGCACTTCTCAAAGAGTGTCAGATATGACGAGCTGGAATAGTAGTAGAAAGAAATAGTCAGTAGAAAACGTCGACGAGGTAAATCAACAGTGACCGAATTGTCGTGCTGTCATCGAAAGAGGGTAGGTATTGAGAAGTACACAAAAGACATGTCAACGGATATCTACTCGTGACATGCTCAAACTTCCAAGTTCATGATGTGCATGACGGCGGGCTCGCGAAAGAGAATGCCGAACGCTCGGGAGAGAAGGTCTTTGTGAGCAAGGGGTACTGCAGATGGATGATCGAGTCTGTAGAGAGCTCAAGTAGACGTTCTACGTGCTGGAGCGTGTGAAGACGGTTGTGCCGCCCGGTCGACTCATGCTCGCTGAGTCGTTCTGTTTGACCCAGATGATAAGAGGTCACTGAATATGCGAAGCGCCTTCGAAATACGGACTCTCCACACTTCTGGAGAGATTGTAGACATCCGGTCAGATGTCCTTACTAGTGCCATTGTGTAAACCAGATAGATTTCTACTTCAAAGGACGTTCGAATAACACTGAGAGCCGATACGGATGCGGGAAGAAACGACAACCCGCGCTGTAACCTAACAGCGATCTGACAAAGCTTAGCCAAGAACGACTGATGCAGTCTGTAAGGAAGAGGGCCCGAATGTTTGATTCCACTCACCTTTGACGGTGCTACAAAATTCGATAGCAAGCAAGCCAGTAACTTGACAGGCACCGATGGTTCGTGCTGGTATCAGACAGCCCCAGCTGATGCCTACAGGAAGAGGGCGATGATATCCATTCAAGCCGGCTCTTGATGAAAGTGAGGAGGAGGATTCTGGCGGAGTCAAAACAGCGTTCGTACGCCCCGCTTGAGAGGCTGGTATGGGGAGAGACCATGGTCGGATCTGGAACCTCTAGGAGGAGAGCGACGTAATATGGGTGCTGCCATGACAACTTTTTCAAGTCGGTAAAGGTCACCTGTATTTTCTGAGGTGTTCTGAGGTGTTCTGAGGTGAAAATCTGCTTGAGTCGGGGCTCGTGATGGCTATGATCCATCGTCATTTTGGAGAGTTCGTGAACATGTGCATTGATTTTTGTAATAGCATTGTTGGCTGGATCTCGCTGCAAGAAAGGCAGACGTGAACAACGATGTGAGAGCTACGGATGGGGAAAACGGATGGGGAAAGCAGCGGTTAGGCGCACCATACTGACCTATTTCGATCAATTCGAATGTCACAGGTCACACAGCCCAAAATTTTCGAAAATTTTTCGAATGGTCACTAGGTCACAGGGGGTCTATTCGAATTGGGCCGGAATGTGACCAAAATTTCGGAGGGGCCGAATTTGATGACATAACACTGCCAGGTGTCTACGACGTATATTCCTCAAGTCTCTATATCAAAATACACTTAGTTCTTGGTTTTTATTCTTCCGCCCTGGCTTTGCCTTTGCATTCTCCTCAAGAACAGTCGCATCACAGCGTGTACTACTATGGGTGGCTTCCTCAACCTTATCAGACGGCACGGCGGTCCCGGGCCATTCGAATTTCTGAAAATGTCACGAGTCACTAGTCAACTATTTGAATACCCACTTTCGTATGAACTGGTCACGGGTCACAGGCCATTCGAATTGATCGAAATAGGTCAGTATTCTGGCAGTACCCGATCCTACAACC
>JANHQD010001534.1:0-79400 GCA_024721195.1 Marasmius sp. AFHP31 | reverse complement strand
TATAATAACCATTCTGTGAGTTTATGATGAATTGTTGAACATTAAATCATCAGTCGTCGGTCAGACGAGTCCATTCTGACGCGTTCTGACGGACGCGACTCAGTCTGGGGGCGTTCTGACCAGCGGCTGATCACGATATGATAAGATTATCCCAATCTGTTCTTATCTCATCAGCCGCTGGTCGACGTCTTATCAGACTCGCTCAACCTTCCGGCACTTGTTCAGCGCCTCGCCATGATATGCTCAAGGTAGAATCAGACTGGAGGTACGTGACTTCTTACTGTACATGTCCCGCTATTCTAATCCAACATTTACAGGGTATGTTCAAATTTGTACAGTCTATCTCTCGCTGATAGATCAGGTCAGGGCATTGTCATATCCACATGGTTTCGCTGGTGTATACACGGATCTAGAGGTCTAATAACAGGGTCACAACACGGTTAGAACACGATTAACAATCACCCAAATCCTTGTGACCCGCCGAACTCGTCATAATACACAGAACGCGTCATACCAGATTGTGAAAGTTTTAACTGGTTTTGAAGGGTTTTAACTGGTTTTGCAGGATTTAACGCATTTCAGGAAAGTTAGATAGCCCAAAACTCGCTGTAAATGGTTACAATCAGGGTTAGGGTATATAACCGTGTCGAAACGGGTATTGGGGTATGAAATGGCGTTACAAACATCCTGGTATTTTGCTGATGCTCCAGTCAAGCCACAGTGCATCTTCCCAGCAACTTTGGCGAATCTTCCAATCCTGGAAGCAAGCGTTACAGACGAAGCGCCATGGTGTGCCCCAGATCCTCGGTATCCTTTTGGCCGGTGTCTATTTAACCCGAAATACTTCGTCTAACCTGCAACTGGGCCAAGTTCCGACGGTATCTTCACTCCAAGAACCGGATCGCAGCCTCTTGGCTAGAATGACGCCCCATGCAAAAGCCTACGGATTCGATATTTACCTCGGACAAATCAGCTATGTTCAACGCGGCTTGCTCGACACACGCGGAGTCGATCCCGAAACTAGCGATGCATACTTGGAAGGCAATCCTGATGACGCCAAATTTACCGACCACTGGGACGATGGATACGGTGAAGAATTGGATATAGAGAGTGTCATCTCCCTAGACGGAGAACCGATGAAGTTAAAAAGTCGGAGCTTGATGCAATATGGGGCCACAGAGTTGGAAGAATATGTTATCGTAAACGGAACTCTCACGGATGGTCCGAAGGAGAACATTATCGAAGAGTGGAACGCTTACGATGTGGGTCAAGTCTCATCAAATAGGGTACGGTTGTTGCTGATCGATGATTATTTAGGGCGGACCATACCTGGCTCGAAGTACGTCGCGTGTTACCGTAGCCGACACTGATGCACTGACTCCAATTCTTGATAGCTTGGTCTCGAGGGGTTATGTTCATAATACCCAATGACTCAATAGATGTTCGAGTTGAAGGCAGTCCAGACAACATCAGTCGGATGCAGTCGGAGCTTGAGCTATCCACTTCGACCGTTCCTTCTACAAGGGAGGAAAGGATGGTGGAATCGCTGGTGAGGGAGTTGGAGCGCAAGGAATCCGTGGCGGCCGTACAGAGCTCCTTCAAACCCGACGCCACTTGCCTCGTCAAGGTTGCGTACCGTTGGAAGGACGAAGTTCTGTGGAAGCGCGTTGTTCGTGCGTGCGGTCCATGTGTCATAGCAATCTTAGGTGTGGAGCAGCTTGTGGCGGGATATCGTGTTTTTAGAAAATCCACGATCAAGGACATGTAAGCACTCTCCCCCACTCCACAGAACCTGGTATGAGCTCACCCTGGAGCCTAGGTTCGCGCAGGTGATCGAAACGGAAATCTCTCCGACTGAGCTTCGACTCGATTTACTTCGGTTGCTCCGGGGCAAAGCGACAGCGGCGGGCGACAATGACCTCGTTTCGTGGTGTAAAGATCGGCTCGAGTCAGGTTCAATCATGAGACTGGGGTCTGAGGTCGTTGATTATCTGATCAGACGTTCAAGGTATCAGAAAAACCCATCGCATTCGGGACGAGTAAGTCCTCTAATTCAGTGACTGCGAGATATAACATTCGTCTTATTCCGTCTAACTCTCTAGAGTCTTGGTAAGACTCAGCCCAGTCACTCGCAGCGATATGGGGATGTTCGAAGCAGTCTTTGAGAAACTTTCTGGGGAGGCTAAACTTAGCGGCTCACCTTTCAACAAAGATGCCATCGCAAAACTAATTACTGCCTGGACAAAATCGCCCCAGAGCTTCCACTCTACACCGCACGGGCTCGTTCGTTGGCCTCCGATTCTCCCTCCGAGTCCGAAGCCGCTTATGTCGTCGCCTTCGTTGATATGTGTCTGCGATTTCATTCGGCGAAACCGCTTCACGTGTTCTTCATGAGATTGGAAAACAACCTTGATAGCCAAGAGAAGCGTCAGAACAGAGTAGCTGGCCCTACCTATTCCAATCTCATCAAAGCCCTACGAACGACGATAAACGCGAAGCCAGAGCTCAAGGCGCACAAATTGCTGGGCCCCTTCTTCGATCATGCCGTGCAGGCAATGCTTCCGGATCATCTTCCATGTGCCTCTTCCGAACCCGAACACCCACTGCTTGTCGCATACCGTCATCTGGACGATCCGGTGAAGACTTTCCATGAGTGGTATGATTCCGAATCCTTTCGTTGCTCTGCCTTCCAGCCCTGACCCCGGCTCTTGTAGGTTGACCCAAGAACAGAATAAGGCGCCCGAAGGAAGGAGAGACGTCATTCGTACAGCGCGGAATTTCACCACCATATTTCGTACGCAGGATATGCCACAAGACCGCCTGGACAAATGCATCAGCACTTTGATGCCTTTCGTGGAGGAAAGAGTCAAAGACCTTGGCGCCGAATCCCTCTCCAACACTCATACTCGCCAATCCGTACTAGACGTTATCGAGTTGTGTGTCGCTATTCAAGCGTCGACCTCTCAGTTCTCTGGCCTCCTGAGTAACAAGGTTTTTGAAGAAGGGGGAAAGACCTCCGTCAAGTACATTGTTGATGGCCTTGTCCCTTTCCTGAGGGATCTTCAAACTCTCCTCCAGCGCAATAACCTCACGTTGGTTGATAAGCCCTACTCTTCGTTCGCGGCAGGTGTTATCAAGCAAATTATCACCCACGTCTTGAAGAATCCCCAGATCCTTCGCAAGTACTGGAGAAGCCTGGCTGCGGATGCAGCTCCCTCTGCATGAAGCATCTTGTTCCCATGTTCACCGGAGACAGCTATGGCCAGAAACAATTTGGGATTAACGTGTCGGAGAGCGAGAAGGACCATCTAGTGGAGCACCTGGAGCGGATGCGGTCGTGGGGAATCACCTGGGTAGTCACAAAGGCAAAGGGAGGGTCCGTTGAGCTTCGAGTGAGTGCTTTCTGTAGATTGAAGCCGTCTGAGACGGGGTCTAAGAGCGACGATTAGGTTATCAGGCCCCCGGAAATGGTCCAACAGTGGATTAAAAAACGGCATTCTGAAGCTCAGGAACTATTCGATAGTCTCGGGGGGCGTGAGGATCAGGAGAGGATCATGGGTTGTTGGTATACGTGGGCCAAGGAGAGTATCAAGGATACCATGCCGAAGAGTATAGCGCAGATCGCCCCTCGTAGCGCTACGGTGCTTTCGTCACATGCCTCCCTACCCAAACGACCCTTGGAATTGAATCCCCATTCCCGAGGCGTAGAAGAAGCCACCAAGCGACCTCGGTTGTAATACGGTGATCTTTGCTGGGCGTTGGTGAACTTCGCCTGTTTCCTACGTCCAGCACAGTGAGCTCTGACGGTATCCAGAAGTCCAATATTGCCCCACGCCTTCGACCACAGTTTCCTCGGGAGGCAGGCGTCTAGCCCTCCCTTCATATACCCTTTTTCTTGGTACCCGTCGAGTCCGCCTGTCTTGCATGTTGCTGCAGGCCTATGCATCGCTCCCAGTCTTTTTCAGATTCGATCAACACTTCCATTGTATCCATATAGTATCGCATGCTTGGTTTGTTTGAACCCTAGAATCTTCTCGTCAATAATCACCTACTCGCACATACATCGTAGCCATCCTATGCTCTAATTTGAATCAGATCTACTGTTTCGTTTTTTCTTGCGAATCGCTCCGCGTGATGGTCCGAGTCTGGTGGAAGAGCAAGCTTAGACGCGTGAGAACATATTACACAATGCTCGACCTGTTCTCCAACGACTGCGACGAGGACCAACAACGGGGCGCACAATGTCTGGGTCACCTATACCCCGTTCACCGTCTCTCACCAATGCTCTGGCAGCCGCCTCTCCATCTCACACCGCTCCTGTCGGTGCTACCGACGAGGAATGGTACTCGTCATGGTCTTTGTTTCTCGTCTGCCTTCTTCTCATTCTCAGTCTCTGGACCTCATACTATCTTCAAATCAAGCGGATAAAGACCATCCACGAAACACTGGTTTCAATATTTGCAGGAATGGCGGTTGGACTGATACTGAGGGTAGCAGGGTCTGGGTCGGTGATGCAAGAAATGTTGGTGAGCCTTCGTCTCGTTGACTTTCATTCAACTCTTTTATGGACCACAACGGCGACCATCTACGAAGTTGGCTTGTTGAACTTTCATAACGTATTGGCGTCGCTCCTCAAATCGGGTCCTGACGCGTTATTTTTTAGACTTTCAAACACACGTTATTCTTCAATCTATTGCTTCCACCAATTATCCTGAATTCGGGGTATGAATTGAAACAGGTGCGTTGGATACGACTCCTAGAAGACTGAATATTGAAGCCAATTGTTTCCAGGAAAATTTCTTCAGGAACTTCGGGTCCATTCTCACCTTCGCGTTCCTTGGAACTTTCATATCAGCTGTTGGCGTCGGCATGCTGGTCTACATTTACCAATTCCTTGGCCTCGAAGGTCTCGAACTTGGGCTCGTAGAATGCCTAGCATTCGGCTCGACGCTGTCAGCTACCGATCCAGTCACTATTCTGGCCATATTCAACCAGTATAAGGTCGACCCCAAGCTGTACACCATTATCTTCGGAGAAAGTCTTTTGAACGATGCAGTCAGTATCGTCATGTATGAGTGCGTGGCCTCTTCATTCTCACGTCTCCTCGTGTCTGACCTCGTACCGGATTAGGACTCTTTCACACTTTCACGGTACAGAAGAGATCTACGTTCAGTCCATCTTCCACGGCATCGGGATATTCCTTCTTTCGTTCAGTGTTTCCATGGCCCTGGGTGTTGCCATTGGTCTCCTGACCTCCCTCATGCTAAAACATTCTTCCCTAAACCTCTACCCTCAAATCGAAAGTTGCTTGATCGCACTTCTCGCTTACACCTCATACTTCCTTTCCAACGGCCTCACAATGTCAGGCATCGTGTCGTTACTATTCTGCGGAATCACACTCAAGCACTATGCCTATCATACGATGTCCAGACGGACGCAGCGTACGACAAAGTACATCTTTGCCACGCTCGCGCAGCTTTCGGAAAACTTCATCTTCATTTACCTTGGATTGGCCCTCTTCACCTCAGCACCCAACAGGAACGAAGAACGCGTAGGAAACTACGTCAAACCGCTCTTCATCGCCATCACCACTGTTGCAGTTATCTTCACCCGATACGCAGCGGTTTTCCCGTTATCGGAACTTATCAACTTTTTCCTCAGGCATGCCAGGGGTCAAAGACACGAAGAGCTCCCGCATTCGTATCAAATGATGCTCTTTTGGGCTGGTCTTCGTGGAGCTGTCGGTGTGGCTTTAGCAGCCGGATTCGAAGGCAATAATGCCCACACGCTCAGGACGACGGTTTTGGTTGTCGTCGTGTTGACCGTGCTGTTCTTCGGCGGTACGACCGCTAGGATGCTGGAAGTGCTAGGCATACGAACTGGGGTGGAAGACGAAGCAGCGAGTGACAGTGACGACGAAGAACCCTGGATCATGCTCGGTGGTGGTGGCCGTAGAAGGGGCTGGTTACCACCGGGACAATACCGGGACCGTGAGGGTGGAGACGACTACTTCGAAGAGGAGTCACCCTACTTCGCCTCGGCTCAAGCATACGCTGCTCGTGCAGGCCGAATAGGTACTCATTACGGTCCAAGAAATTACAACCATCATAGTCAGACGCCACAACTAAATGCGGGTGCATTCTCGGTGGCTTCCTCAGATTCAGATTCGGATGCGGAAGTGCTGCCCCTAGCAGGACGTTCTGCCAATGCCAATGGATCTCCGGTTGATCGAATCACACACGGTTACAGTAATAGTGCGCCTTCGACTCCTAGTCGAGGGGTTACTGCGGAGGGGGGTGCCATCGGGGAGGATGGGAAGTGGTTCCAGGCGTTGGACGAGAGGTACCTTCTCCCGTTGTTCTCTAATGCAACCGCCAGTCGGACCTTCCATGCACGACGGGCTCGGCGAGGACGGGGATCGCCCGGCAGTCTTTCTATGGGAGGCGCTGCTTCGGGCCCGAACGGAGTTGGAGGTGGCAGCGCACCTGGGAGTGGGATTGGGACGCCGTGCGATAGTGATGATGATGGAGAGGGACGGCGAGAAGTTGATTTGACGCCCAACACCAACAACGGAGGACACAGTGGAAGATCATCTTCTGCCGCTATCGAGAGATTGAGCAGAAGTGATAGTCGGAGCAGGATACCGAGTCCGACCCTTCGGAATTCACCTTCACTTCACGAAAACAGGGCGGCGTAGGACGGGCTGGTGGACTACTCTTAGAAAAGTGATACAATAATACATAACATATGTGCCCTCGACTCTCAGGCAATTTCTACGCGGGCGCCCGCGTCATAGATCGGACCCGGTTATCACTACTATAATTTATGCTTCTTTGTCTTCGTTCATATTGTTCGCGTTATCTATATATCGGTCATTCAATCAGGACCGGGAACGCAATGATAGGGATAGAGAAATATGAAGGAGCGATGCAATAGTATTGATACAATGTGGGTAGGAGGATTGCAGTACTACTACATAATGTTCTTGCAAGCACCGCAGTCACAGCCCAAGATTACTACAAAACCTACACTAGTGTAGATAGAGATGTAAGATAACAGGAACGGTCGAAATATAAGACACAACATTGATTGTGGAGAAAGACGAAGCGATGATGATGATGATGATGATGATGTGAAAGATAGCCTGAGCCATAATCAAAACAAACCTCTCAATGTTGATTGAAAGTGAAGCACGACCGGGGGTGGTATAAGTTAAATACATGGTAAGCAAGCATACGAACTGATGGAGTAGAATAAACCAAAGGGACGACGCAATGTGTTCACATGAGGTCTGCACGGCTCAGATTGTGTCGCAAGATGGACTCTTCAACTAGTGAGGGCCAGATATCAGTTCGTGTCGAGATATTGAGATGGAGAAAAAGGAGGGGAAACAAGACGAAACGAAAGAGGCAGTGCCGCATCACGACTAAAGGATTTGTGGCAATGGGATGGAACCGGGCCCGATTCCTCGTCGGGAGCGGGTTGAAGGGGGAGGAAAAAAGAAAAAAGAAACAACGGGAACTAACCAGTCGCTAGAGTGATCGCAGTGGCTCGGGTATCCTACAAGGATGAGAATGAGAAGTTAGACTAAGTCTGGAACGGGATATATGCTCGATTAGCTCAAATAGATGGAGACGTACGATGATCGAAGTCAGATGAACGTAGAAGGGCCGCTGAACCGGGGAATGTTGTTTGGAGATCTCCTTGAAATGCTGCTGGAAATCTGTTCGAGCCCATCAAAGGGGGTGTCGCGGAAAAGAGGAAAATGGACAATTAATTGTTGATCAGTTCATCACCGCCATACATGTCTATATGAATATCCTTACATTTCGTAGCAGTCGCGAGATCATTCTTACGATCTCCGAAACTCGGGACGTGATCACGTATTCGAACTCCTCGCAAGAGCTTCTTCTGTAGAAGATCGCATTTGTTGAGGAACAGGATGAGCTGACGGGGAAGTTTAGTCGGATGACGCCATTGCAAGCCTGTTTTTAGAAAGTCTCACTTGGGTCCGGGCGAGGAGTTGACACGAGCAGACCGAACGCCAAAGGAGGTAACTATCCTCTAGTCGGTTAACCCGGCGGTCTGAATGCTCATTCAGTCACAGATTCAAGGTAAATGGTGATCTGGCCACGAACCTTCCGCCAGTTTTTCATCGAAGCCTGATACTAAGGGAACATCGTCGGTTCACGTCAGGTCGTATGCAAGTAATGGGACATACTGGGCCTGAAACGACCTGTCAGAAAGAATCTCTCAACCAAAGCCAGACAGAGACTCACGCAAGGAAGATGATTGCATGGGCTGCAAGTAAGTAGAACCGGTCAACGCCCGCTTAAATGATCAAGTCAACAACCTTACCATCTTCGAAATATGGGTACCAAGCAGCGCGCTAGAATTCAATGTTCGTAAATAGTTGAGTTTTCCACATAGCGGTAGCACTCACGCAGCTTCTTGTACCGCCGACATCGTATATTCGCCACTCCTGCCCTGCAGAACGACCTGAAGATGACGTTCACCAAACGTTCCGTGAACATGACGGGGATCTTACCGTGATCAAAATTGATTTTATACTCTTGTACCCCAAGCGTTCTCAATCGAGCGCGAATGATATCGTTGTCCGTTGGTTGATAGTCGCTGACCGCTATTCGCTCGACGTCATTTAGGAAGCTATGAAGGTCAAGATTGTGTCGACGTAGAACAGCAGCCGAGGGATACTCACAACCCAGGGGAATCCTCAACCTTCATCTTTGTGCGCTGTAGCATCTCACGTATCGTTCCGTCCTCCCATATAGCCTTCATGTCATCTCTACAACCTGCGATAACCTCGGAAATGTCGTCGTCTATACTCCGCATCTTTCTAAGCACAGTCCCTGCCTCTGTGTCAGCGCGCGCTGACCGCGCGTTGACCTTGACTTTATCGAGTGCGGTTTTCCAACCATTACTGGAATGGATAACGAATTCGCTCGAACGCGGGAGGGTTCCTCCGTCCGAGGTGGCGCTATTCCCAAAAGGAGCAGCTGTACTCACTGGTGTTGAATGGGCTTCTAGTGCACTAGTACCAAGACGACGTTCGAGGTCGGTCTGTATTCGTCGGAGGGGCCCCAAACGCAACTTTAACAAGCGGTGCTTTTCCTTATAGTGCAGAGGGGATTTGAAGTCGTGTGTATCCTCCGATGATTCGTCGCTACTACCGATGTGGTCGGATGCAGTGTTTGCTTGGGCGGCCATTTCGCGAGCGAGGATATCCATGATGGTGTTCACATTCCGGACCAAATTGAAGAAAATGACCATCTTCCATGCAGCACATTCCTGTTGCCACTCTTTGCGAGCGTACTGGAGTTGGAAATCTGAAGAAAGGCCGAACAAGTTGACCAGGCATGTAGACGGAGCAATAGTCGAGACTCACTCTTCAGCGTTGCTGTTTTGCCGCTCTCGCTTTGACCTGACAACACGAATCAGTACTGTATTGGCGCGACTTGGACTTGGAACTGACCCAGTAACAGCAGCTTGACTGGTTTCTTCTTCTTCTTCTCTGCGTCTCTCTCTTTCCTGATCTGGTCGTCTATCTCATCGCTGATAATAACCGACGGCTGTATTCAACGACGCTGAACAGTTCGATGAGATATATAATCACGAACCTGACTCTCTTAGCATCAGCCTCTGCTTCCTCTCTAGCCTGACGCGCCTCTGGCGATTCATTCGGAGGAGGCAAGATTGCCAGAGTAAGGGGATCTTCTTCAAAAGACCTCATTACGGGTCACGAAAGGACCGGGAGATGAAGGAGGAAGAGAAGAAAGTTATTCCCCTTTCATTATCAATGGGGAAAATATACAACGCATCACGAGAAGGCGGTTAACGGACGTTTGAAATATTTTTTGCGCCGATTTTCCCAAGAATTACGCTAAAATAACTACCCGCTTCCGCATTTGGTCGAAGATCGTGATCAAATCATCAAAAGTTCCCAAAGTTCCCCCACCAATTTATATCAACATCCCCGGCGCCATCTCCCCATCTCCATCAACTTGCCTGTCAATCCGTCCCTTGTTCTCATCTCCAACCGGCGGTACACCCAACCCGAGTAGAGTGCGATTCGCGAGCGAGGCTGAGCTTTGTCTCTGTGCGCTCTTCAATCGCGCCCTGTCGGTATTACTGTTTCTTGCAACCTCCTAATCCATTACCCGTTTTTCTTCGTCACTGTGGCGGAAGCGGCGCTCTCGTTCGGGTCCTCCTTGGACGTCGGAGCAATCCAAACGTCTGCGTTTGAGGCGTCTGACACCGTCCCGTTTGTGCACTTTCCTCAATGCAACTAACACGTGTACCCCAAGGGTTTTCTAGGCGTATTGATCGATGAACGTGAATTTGGCATCCATCCTCAGCTCTTTCCTGCAGGCCAACCGAGCGTTAGCGTCAGCGCTGTCGTCTGGATACAGGAGATGGTGAAATCTGGTCACACAGGACTAAACGGACTGAACAAGGAGGAGGCCTTATGGGGCTGTAAAGTAACTGTAATTCGGATTAATCGCAGAGTGCCACAGTCCACTTGATGGTTTTCCATCATCTATTCATCCCATCTGTCATGACTCTGTACTAAATTCGCGATATGTACATCACATCCTCACGTTTTTTGGTATGACTCGTCAATAATGGACTGGTGTCGACCCTTGATAAGTCTCTCGGTTTTGCACAGCATACGGCAAAATAGCGTAGGAAGGTTCAATACTAGTCGACTGGAGATGTGAAGCCTGGTGAAGAAAGGTCGTACCACAGCGTACCACCTGGTAGTGTGAACATCGATTGAACATCCATGCCCATTTGAGGAGACAACGCCACCGTGGACCTTCAACATCACCGGCATCCTAATATATGCGATGATAGAATGTCCTATCCAAGCTAAGCCCTTCCTAGAACACGGAACGGATGCTGATGCAGATGGTGGAGTCGAGTTGGCGCTAATCTGTGGTGGCTTGCATGAGTCAAAGCCTAGGAAGAGCGTCAGTGGACGACTCCGATGGCAAGGTGTAGGGGAAGACGCAGCCGCGATATGACCCTTCTTTACATTTGTGGGTCCAGAATCCATTCGGACGGGGTAACAAGAAGTATAGATTAAACAACCATCTTGTACGTTCAGCCACACAACAAATTGTCGTCCCACTGTGACGCCACCACATCATCCCAAAACTCAATGGCGATTATCAACACGTCGTCGTTATACCTGAACGAATTAAAGATTGATACCGGCTGTCATCTGATAATCATACAACGCACCCGTGTCCTGAAATCACAATGCCATATTCACCCTGGAAGGGCAAGTCTGGGCATTCCGAGAACGTCCTGCCCCCGGCTTGAGTGGGATCGGCATGAGGTCCCTTTCAGCCATCAGCCATGAATACACGTTGGGCCCTGGTCTCAGTCAGCCTCGGCAGCAGACCCTTTGAATTTCCATCGGGAATCCGAGTTTGTTGGAATGGTCCCGCGGGTCCGCCCAAAGGCATTTGAAATGGGAAGGCGTGGTCATTTTTTGGGTCCGAATCCAAGTCCGTCAATGGGCATATACCTAAACAGCTCCATAAGGAGCCTTGAGCCCATCGTCCTGGCAGAGTATGTTGCGGATCCCTAGAGACCTTTTCTGGTTGGGCTGGGACCTTCATTCGAACCTTGTCCAAACCGCCACATAGATATTCGTAAATGACCTACAAATGGAGGGGTCGAGGGGTACGGACGAGACTATCCGGTCGGTAATCACAGCATGAACTCGATCTTAAGCTTCGAGGCTCGCGGACGTCGTCTTTCCAAAATTTCTCGGACCGAGTAGAGTGAGCCAGAACAAAATGGTTAATTCCCGCTAGCGGTTTAACGCCTGTGGAGCGACGACTCAGACTCGATCGAGTGCAACCTATACAGTGTATGCCAAGTGTCAGTATCTCCTATTAGAGGGTTCGACCACTTGCACATCACCCGAGACAGGGCTGACGACGACGGTTGGTATCAAACGGCAGTGTGGATGTTCAGGGTTTTCTGTACAGGAAGGGCCTCTCGATATCGAGATGACTCCGCGTAGGTACTTGTGGATTGGAGGCTGTAGCGTGATGAAGATATTGGACGATTAACGGGAGGACGTATGAGGTGGTAGGCATACCGGTGTTCAAATTCAGACCACATCATTGATCAGTTTTATGAACTGGCAGATGTTTGAGCTAGTGCAGGTAGGTTTCAGTGCGTACATTTATTCATGAACACATGATGCAAGGAGACCTTACTGAGATGAATCCTTCTAGAGCGTTGAATTACCTACTCGCCCGCGACGCTAATGGGTAGACTGTAGTATATCGATCAATGCTGTTACATCCCGCGTCATGTACGGGCCCCTACTACGAAAACAGGACATGATTATACTAAATCGTAGTCGATGCAAAGCCATGAGGTGACAGTTTGAGTCTCAAGACGCGATCAATTGGGGCTCCGGTGATTTTGGGGGTGTCTTCTCTGAGCCTCCCCTGAGCCTCTCAAGTATTGAATCAACAATACTTCAGGATCCTTGGCGGCCACAATCATCGACATCTTTGAGTCCTGACTGGCACTCTCTCGTATCTGAGAGCCTCGAATGTCTCAACTAAGTGCTTGAGACGCTGTCAGACCCAATTGAGCCAACCTAGATGGTGGTGAGAAAGAACGATGATGGGGTTAACATATCTACATGATTTAATGTAGGTACCATCAGACCATCATTCGCTTCGGCGTTTGCCGACCGTCACCGCTTTGACAGCTTGAATCGGATTCGTTGCTTTACCTGAACCATCATCATCACCTTCTCCACATTATACCAATCCCGCTATCTTTCTCTTAGGGATATCTTCCCTTAGGTCATGGAGGAAACAGTGCGCAAACGAAAGAAGGATGGACTTAAGGGCTATTTACAGAGACGCCGAAGCCATCGTTACAGGTGCGATATCAGAATGCATAGAGTGCTAAACATCATCCCCTAATTCAACGTAAATAGAGGGCACCGAGCAGACTCTTTTCGAGTACCTGATTCGGACTTGGCGTTGCTCGTCGAGCTACGCGCACGCCAGAGAACCTTCAACGGCGCGTACGCGCGAACGGCACTGGGCAATCTAGGTTACGCTTTGACAATACTGAAGCTGTTTGACCACCGGTTCTATAGAAGTAAAGCATGAATCTGGCCCTCTTCCTTGCGAGTATGCTGAGTGGCTATCGTTCTAGTTGGCCTCCTCTTCGCAATCCTCGGCGCGTGCCTCTTCATCATATCGTTCATGCGTGACCGACATTCACGACACGACTTCGCTGACCCTCGAGAAAATGAAGATGGAGACGCCTATGATGAGAATCTTGTCCACAATGTAACCGAAGAGGAGCACCCGGGATTCAGACCGACACCTTTCTCTAATCTTTCCTTCTCATTCGGTCCCAAGAGGCGTCGACCACCCGTTCCCGATTTTGACCAGCAACCTCGTACGACGTCAGGCAAGCGAATCTTTGGACGCCCCTTCGTAACCGCAGGTTGGATTGTGATTACCCTGGCAACCATAGTCTGTGTGGCGGAGATAGGGCTGTTAGTTTTGCTCATTAATATTTAGGACGATACCCCGAGGCTTAAGAACTAAGAGCGTGTAAGGCAGTACACATACCAATGGAGGACGGACACTTTTCAACTGGCATGTTGAGGATCTATGGAGGGTTCGAAATCACATCTGATAACAAAGTAACATTTAGCTTCGGGCTACAGTTCTCAACAACAAGGCTGAGTTGTAATTTCATCATCTGCGTTAACGGCCCTACTCATATATACCTCGTTCTCATCAACGAGAAGTGTATCACTTTGAAGAACCCTGATCATTGGTGCGCGTGAAGGTGTCCCGACTGGTCTGATATCAAGAACATGGGTCAGCATGACGAAAGGTTTCAAAAACCCGGCCTACCAAAGGGTTACAATCAACCATATGAAGGTTGCTTCTGCCAGAAACACCGCGATTGTGACGACTATGACAATCCAGCCGGCGGTGACAAATGGACGCCCAAAGATGCGGTTTCTGGATGCGCCAACGGTCTGGATTGATTTACAATGTCGTAGACAGAGAGACGCCGACGGCGAGAACCAGGACAAGAGATATGCAATTGCTTGCTCGACTAGTGAATGATTCGCCCTCGACTGTGAGCAACGTTTGCAATACGGCGATGAGCGGTTTGCATCCTCTTCATCGGCGAAATCGTGTCGTGAATGTCTATCCCGGAAGAAAGAGACGATAAACAGAAGAGCGCCCAAGATAGCGAAGGCAAGTCCAACTATGACCGTTCGAAAAAGTAGGGGCGATGGAACAATGGGCCTTAGCAAAGATCTGAGTGAATTCTATGTAAAATGGCAGACGTACTTTTGTAGAACCTCTTGTCGAACAGTCGCAAGATTGTCAGAGAGTAACCCAAGTTCCCCAGAGCGGTCCTCCCATAAGCACCGTTGAACGTTCTTTGCCTTGCGCGCACCTCGACGAGCAGAGGATCATCGGAAGAAACCGTGAAAGAGTTGGAACGATGTCCTCTTTGCGAAGTACGTTCCAAATGGTGTTCAGAGACGACGAAATTCTATGATCTCACCTATACCGATGAGTTCGCCTCTCCTGCGCTGGCACCGGCGTTGACGACGCGGACTTTTCATTACATTGGACGTTGCTGCTTTTCCCAGAATCCATGCGTTGGATTGGACGTGAGAGTTACGAAGAAGGGGTCAAGTCTCGGGTGTCTTGTACTCTGGCATGGTCCGTACATAATGGTATTGCCCGAATTCCGGACCAAGCGGACGTATGGCAGTGGCTGTGACCCAGCTTCTCCCACACCCCATCACCACGACGATTGCATCGATTCAGGCTTTTGAGTACCAGCGAAGCACGAATACGATGGAATGATATTCATATCCAGAAGCTCAAGCGATTTTGTCGACATTGGTTTCGGAGATATCGAGCACACAACCGTATCAGATTCGCAAAGCTCTCACGAATGGGTGGCAGCTCAGTTCAACTCCCAGTCGTCTTGGCTCCGCTTTCGGTCAAGAATAACTTCCCCGGTATCCGTGGTTGGCACAGGAAACAGAACGCTCTGGCGATGTCTTTCCGGCCAGCAACAGGTTTGAACACCTGGGTCATCAAGGGAGATACCCGGCAATCCGTCGGTTCATAAATTCCCGGTCGAAAAAAGCTTGGTTCAGTATTCACTGACAACGTCTGTCTAGATTCTCACCCTTTGGCTGCTCCCGCGTTCTTATGCGCGACATCGTAATACACGCTGCCGTTGGTCGGTACGACGGTAACATTCTCACCCGAGTTGTGACGAGATACCTAATCACCCACTTGTGGGCGCATTTATCAATGCTGTTGTGCTTGTCCTTTCTCACCATTACATTCAGAAATGTCTTGGTAAAAATATTCGCGTTCCAGAACGGGCCTTTATCGACAACCACCGGAAGGGGGGCGTTCAATGAGATTCTCTCCCAACATATAAATACCTGCGCGCCGCTGCGGGTATTTTCATCCTCAGGCTCTCCTTTGCAAGCGCAAGTTTTACTTCGGAAATGGCTCTTTCTCGATCCCTTCTCTCCTTTGTCACCATGGCGGCTATGCTCGGACGCAATCTCGCAGCCACGATTGGACCGGTGGGCGACCTTGTCATACACAACGCCGTTGTCAGCCCCGATGGCCTACCCCGTGCGGCCTCGATCGCGGGGGATTCTGTCAGTGGACCACTGATCGTAGCCCAGAAGGTCTGTTGAGCCCTACAGCTATATGAAGCGTCTCCCAATTAAAATACTGGTTTTGGATTATAGGGCGACAGGATAAAGATGAACGTGATCAATAATTTGAACGACCCGTCTATGTTACAGTCCACCAGCATTGTGAGTATCTCAAATCCACTGCACCGACCGGGTCTCTGAACTCAAGTGAATCACAGCACTGGCACGGTTTCTTCCTGGACGGTGGATTTAACTGGGCAGATGGACCAGCTTTCGTCAACCAGTGCCCTATTGCGAAGGGTCACGAATTCCTCTACGAAATCCCTACCCGTGACCAAGCAGGAACGTTCTGGTACCATTCTCATTTGTGTGAGTTAACGGTCCACACGAAATATATACTCCTCAAATCGCTGACATTCACGTCCAGCTGTCCAATACTGCGATGGACTCAGAGGGCCCCTTATCGTCTACGACCCTAACGATCCGTTTGCCGACCTGTATGATGTGGATGATGGTGAGCCCTATCACAACCTTCTGGAACAGATCGTCCGACCATCTTTTACCCGCAGAGAATACCGTCATCACGCTCGCGGACTGGTACCACGAAAAGGCCCTAAAATTGGCAGAGGAACTTCCGTTTGTATTTCGCTTATACTATCTATCCCTTCATACTCAGCTTTTTGTAGGGACCACGACTCGGTTCTGATCAACGGCCTGGGACGGTGAGTGAAATGCATCAGCCTCACGGTTCACGACTCATTGGAAAGCCATCAGTTACAAGGGTGGTCCCCGATCCCAACTCGCGGTCGTTCAAGTAGAGCAAGGCAAACGGTGAGCCCTTTCGTTTCATTCACATCAACTTAGAGTGTTCATAAGTCTCTCCACAGCTACCGAATGCGTGTCCTCAACACAGGGTGCCAGCCCGACTTCTGGTTCCATATAGACAAACACGCAATGTGAGTTTTTGAATCCTTCGATACCACTGACCAGATCAATTGACGCGACGCGTGTTCGTCCTAAAGGAAAGTCATTGAGGTAGACAGCATAAACCATCAACCTGTGGACACCGAAGGGTTCCGTATATTCGCAGGTATGTAGCGTTGATTCCATCTACGGACGCAAGCTAACGCACTGGACAGGCCAACGTTACTCTTACATTGTGAGTGTGAAAAGCGACTCCTGGTCAGGGAATCGCGACGCTTACAACGCCACGATAGCTCGAAGCCAATCAACCAGTCGACAACTACTGTAAGCTTTGTCACTATTTGTCCTGAGCTGCAGGGCAGTAACCTCTGGCACAGGGATCCGCTCAGAACCCGAAAATGGGCGCGGAGGCTTCAAGGATGGTATCAACTCCGCCATTCTGCGATATGTCGGTGCACCAGAGCGCGAACCCGCAGAGTCCGATTGGGAACCTTCGAAGTGGCTTGATGAACGAGACCTTCATGTAAGTGATTGATGCTATAGAGGACTATGCCCCAAGGGCTCAGTCTCAACTTCGCCAATAGCCTCTTGAGAACCCCGGTGCTCCTGGTGAACCCTTCCCTGGAGGGGTCGATCATGCCATCAACCTCGATTTCTCAACGGTAATCTAGCATGCTTTTTCATCTTTTCTCCGCTCCTGATATCCCTCTTCCTCTTTAGTCCTCAAACGAGTTCATGATCAACGATGTCAAATACGAGTCCCCTTCGCTACCAGTTCTTTTGCAGGTGATGAGTGGCGCATTCAAAGCAGACGAACTGCTACCCAAAGGATCTGTGTACCCACTTCCTCCCAATGCAACCATCGAGATCACCATGACCGGCGGTGGAAAGAAGGGATGGGAGGTACGTCGAGCATTGCTTTGGAGTGGCCGCCGCCGCTGACTCGTTACACGATAGCATCCTATCCATTTGCACGGGGTAAGGTTTCCATACTTATTTCGGAGATCGGAGAAGTGATGTTCATAACGACCCATGATTCAGCACGCTTTTGATGTCGTGAGGGTCGCCGGAAGCAACACCTATAACTACCAGAACCCCGTACGTTCCTCTCTTGTTCCATCTACCGAATAGAGGCTCACAATCTGCCGTCCATCTAGGTCCGCCGGGACGTCGTGAACTCCGGGAAAGGGGGCGATGAGGTTACTATCCGTTTCGTTACTGACAACCCCGGCCCATGGTTCCTCCATTGCCACATCGACTGGCATCTCGAGACGTAAGTTTCAACGTCTCTCACCTCATCTTGAGCGTTGACCAACACACACATCCCCTTCTCAGCGGGTTTGCCGCCGTCTTTGCTGAGGCAACCGAGAATTGGAACGCCACAGTTACCCCTCCTCGTATGTCTGTTTGACAACTTCTTTTCTCATCACGGCACTGAAAACTCTATCATACAGCGGCTTGGGAAGAACTGTGCCCTATTTATGCGTCGCTACCCCCTGAAGATCTCTAGAACATTCGACAATCAACACATGGAATTTTAATTGGGTCTCCTTTCATTCGATAGAAAATATGGTTATTCATGTCTCTTGATAGAGAAAAAGTTTATTTGTCTCCTACATGAAATTTGTGATGGCAGGCTCATTTCGTTCAGAGTTCCCCTGTGGCCCAGTGAGCCTCGGGTGGCTGGAGGACCACTTGAACACGTCTGCCTCATGTAGAGACTGGGAAGGACTGGGACCGCGGAGCGTTCCTTCCTGCATTATCTGAGATGGCCTCTGCTATCCCGAGTAATCAACATCACGGCCGTGTAATTCCTGAGTGTGTGCGGTCACCCTCAATTCTAAATTCACATCACGGGAAGAGCTTGAATATGGGCTGGCTCAGGCCGCTCACAGGTGGTTGTGTCCTATGATCAGTAAGAGACATTTAATTATCGATGATCAATGATCATTCAAAGAGGCTCCGCAGCCACACCAAGGCTTGCAATTGGTTGTGAATCTCTGAATGGAGCAGTCGTTCGGCGGCAACGTCGCGGTGACTTGGGTTCGCTGGAAGCTTGCCAAGTAGCTCATCTGGTGGACAGACTCCGTGTGCGATCCAGAAACAAAAACCAAAAAGTTTCTTTGTCTTTCTCGATTGAACCCAAGAGTGAGGAAGAAAGTAGAAGTTAAGTTCGGATTTCTCTGAGTATCCCGGATCGATGGCTGTCCTACGAAGGTGTCCCACGTGCCACCTGTTTGCCTCGTGTTTGACGGCGTCGAGGAAGGACCCCGTGAACCGCTTCCATAATTAACCGATAATTATTCTGAGCTCTGATTTGCAGCGTCTTGCTGGGGCATGAGGGTTTGAAAATAACCCAAGAAAGACCCAATGCTCTCAAAATGGGGGGATCAGGTCACTATGAAGACAAGATCTCGGACAACAAAGAACTGGGTGGTGGAAAGGCGGACGAGTGGCAAAAATGTGTGGGAAAAGATTGAAGAGGTGACCGGGGTCTCAGCACATGATTTCTTCAAAAAGGTGTGACTTTCACTCACCCATGTGACGATCCCCCCAGGTCAGCACCCCGACGCGCCAGAAATCACTCCCCCCTCCCCTGCCCGTTCCCCATCCGCTTAAGCGCATCGACCCTTCCTCTTGTAATTTTATTGCTCGTTTTATGCAGTTCGAGGCTTATTGGACTTACTGTGATCCATTCTAGGTCCTTTATCGCAGGATTCGTTGTCATTGGATCATCGCAGTGAGTGAAGCAGATATTCTGAGCCAGTTATGGACTAACGAGCTTTCTGTTCCTTCTCACATCCCGGATTCTCCACATTGCAATTGTCGTGGTATTCAACCGAACCATGACCCATCGTCTATCAGGGTGTCAACGAGCGGAACATCGGACAACCCATACGAGTAGTTGAACGTGCTGAAACTTTGGTGAGTGAAGTACGGCTGGAAATTGAAGATACGAAATTGAATTGTTACAAGGATCGGTCCTATAAACAGAAATGGCACCCAGCACAACGGAGCCTGTCCTCCCGCAAGCACCAGCAACGGCAGCAACATCGACACAACCCCAGCCCACTCAGCCTCCCGCTGCTGCAGGAGGTGTATCACTACCTGCCGGGTATCCGGCTCTTGACAGAGATCAATTGATACAACTCCTTCAACATATCCCTGGAATGATTGGAAAAGTTGTGAGTTTCATCGGTCCTTGCCGGAACTCTATTTTGTCATCATTCCTGATCTCCTTGATCCCCATCGTGTTGCCTTCATTTTCGTTTCTTTGACGGGCTTTCACTTCTCCTTTCTTCCTGCACGTGATCGCGAGCGGTCACCATTCTTTTGTCTGTGGTCAGCACCGTTTCTCATGTGACATTGCCTGGGCCAGGTCGGGTCAGACGGTACACTCAAAGAAGATGCAGCCGCCCAAGCTCTCTCGAACCTTCAACAGGCCTCCTTTCCTCCCGGTACCACAGCGCCGCCAGGATCTACGTTACCCACTGTCGTTCTACCCCAAGGACTTGCACCGCCAGGAACATTCCCACCAGGCTTCCCTACCGAGACAGGTCCCAACTCTCACCCAAGAGGCCCACCAAACTTGGGCCACCTGAACACCACCCAAATGCCCTCTACTCAGCCGGCCGCAGGTGCCACTTCTAATGACGATGACGACGGCGAGGTATCCGACGGCAAGGGAAAGAGCGAAGGCTCGCCTGCCACGACCCCTTCAGCATCTACCACGACCAGGCGCACCGGAAGGAATGGTGCCGCTATGGGTAGTGATGAATGGACGCGACAGAGGAAGGATAATCACGTATGGCTCGCTTCCTATCTATTCCGATTTTCCCGCTCATGTCATACAACAGAAAGAGGTGGAACGTAGGCGGAGGAGCAACATCAACGAAGGCATCAACGAGCTCGGACGTATCGTACCCAACGGTTCCGGCGAAAAATCCAAGGGTGCCATCCTCTCGCGTGCGGTGCAGTATATCCACCACCTCAAGGAGAACGAGGCTAGGAATATCGAGAAGTGGACTTTGGAGAAGCTCCTGATGGATCAGGCCATGGGTGACCTCCAGGCGCAACTGGAAGAGGTCAGAAATATGTGGACGGAAGAGAGAAATTCCCGACAGAGAGCAGAAACAGAGCTAGAGGCACTCAAAAATGGAGGTACCGCTCCTCCCGCAGCAGCCGAGAAGACAAACGGTACCAAGCGGCCCAATGAAGAGGGAGAAGGGAAAGAGGATGACGACAAAAGACAGAGAACTGAGTAGATAACATTGTTTTTCCGGTGGTCTGGTTGGGATTGTATCAGTTTCGTATGTTTTCCAAGTTTCTATCTCCCCTGCTGTCTTGTTGTATTGCTTGTTCGAAGTGATCATATATGTTGTATCTTTTACTCAGCTACGTACATTCTTCGAATGAAATCGTCGCTTCTACCAAAGGAATAAGATTAGCCCCCTCGCGTTCTGTTCGTTGTTGAAGGCAAAGAACGGAAACAAAGAACTGTTCAGTCATGGTTTTGGCCACGCAATCAATTTCTCCTCCGATCCAGAGAGCGTAATAGTTCTCTTAATCGCCCCATCTGCATCAAGCTGTAGTTCGTAACTTCCAGGATACAGCACCCTATTGCCCTCCTCGTCAGTTCTCGCGATGGTTCCAACTGTGACCTTCAGCTCTGCTGTGGCACTCTGGCCGGCCGCAAGCGCTTTCACGCGAGTATATGATACCAGCTCCTTCAACGGTGCTGGGGATGGTCCAGCAGTGGTACGAGAGAAAAGCAAGGCCACGTAGTCGGACTGAACTTCGCCGGTATTCGTCAAGTCCACCTTGAAAGTATCGAGTGTGCCGAGATCGACATGTGCAACGCCTGAAGACTTTGCAGCCTCTACGAGAGATTGAATATCGTAAGTACTTCCCTCGTCTCCCCAAGTGAAGTTGAAGGTGGTGTAGTGGAGGCCGGATCCGAATGGGTAGACAGCTTCGCCAGTGTACCACTTGTACGTACGACCAGGGCTCGAACTGGACGGTCGTAGGTTCATGTCGGTGAAGGCGACTTGGTTGACGTAGTCGGCGGGATACTGAGTGAGGGGGAGACGGCCAGCAGGACTCTGTTCACCGGTAATGATATCCGCGAGAGCTTTACCCCCGCTCTGTCCAGGGTAGCCTCCCCAGATAAGGGCGTTGACCTGTAAATTCCACGGTCAGTCAAAAGCGTTCCCGAGATACCGAAGGAAGCCCAAACCTTATCATTGCTCTTGATTGCAGAACTATCGACTTGACCGGCTCCCATCTGAAGCACGACGAACGGCTTTCCTACATCAGCAAGCTGGCTGACCAGTTCCAGCTGGTTTCCTGGCCAGCTAATCTGTGAACGATCGCGCCCTTCGGCTTCGATGGAGTTATCTATTCCACCAACGAAAATCACCACATCTGCAGCGCGGGCAAACGCTAGTGCCTCTTCAAAGCCTGCGGTACTATCGGAGTTGATATCGGTGCCATTCGCGAAGGAGACATTGAAGCCAGCGTCCTTGAAAGCTTGCTGAGGACTGACGAGGAAGGGAGCAACGCCAGCGTAGTTGGATTGCATCTGCGTCGTAGCGTTTGCCCACGGCCCAATCACGGCAACGTTCTTCACCGAAGAGTTGAGAGGGAGGAGTCCGTCATTCTTTAGAAGGACGACTCCCTCAACGCCTGCTTCGTAGGCAAGCTGTTGCGCCTCGGGGGTGTTGACATCCGCCCAAGCTAGCTGTCGGTATGGCTGTTGCTCAGGGGGATCAAAGTAGCCGAGTCTAAGGTTCCATCGGTCAGTGTCCCTCCTAGCGGTTTCGAATTCTAACTTACCTGATCAGAGAATTGTATAGCCTGGTTTGTGAGCGCTTGAGATCGTCTACCGCGATGAGCGATTGATTGAGGGCGTCCCCGAGGTACTGGGAGTAGCTGTCGCCACAATCAACATCAGTTCCGGCAAGAAGAGCAAGAGCAGTTCCATTGGCGGGACTGGTCGTGTAGTTATGGGTCTGGAAGATATCCCGCACAGCTGCGCAATCGCCAGTGATCCATTGATCCTCTCCAAGCTCGTAGAGATCACGGGCGATATTCTGTAGCAAGAATGAGTTGGCGCACGAAGGGATGCCGTTGACGGAATTGTAGCTGCACATGATTGAGCCAACTTTGGCATCTCGAAGGCAGCTCTGGAAAGGAGGGGAATAGTATTCCGCGAGGTCCTGCTGGGAAATGATAGCGTCGAATACATGTCGTGAGACGTTGCCAGTACTCTCGAGATCGTAACCGGCCCAGTGTTTGCAGTCAGCAACGGTCTTGTAGTAAGGCTTCGGAGCAACACCACCCTGAAGGCCTGTTACGTACTGGAACACGTACTGAGCGATGTGGAACGGGTCTTCACCTGGGGTTTCCTGCCCGCGTCCCCAGCGTGGGTCCTTGAAAGGGTTGATGTTTGGAGTAAAGTAGTCGATACCTGACCGATTGACATTGCTGAAAGCACGACCTTCTGTGCTAATGACAGTCGTAATAGAGTTGACCAGGGAGTCATCGAAGGTGGCTCCCAGCGTGATGGGAGCGGGGAAGGAGGTAGCGAAGCTGAAATCTTGTCCTGCGGGTGCAAACCCTACTCCAGGACTTGAAGCTACACCATGCTGAGCATGGGAAGTTAGTTAGCAAGTTTCGGAGAATGATATTATGCGTCGGGACTTACGAGCGCTTCACTCCACCAGTTATACGGCGGAAGGCCAAGGCGCGGTACGCCTGGGGACTGGTGAACTGAGTTTTGGATCATTTCCGGAGTCGTGAGCTCGTCAACCAGTGCTTTGGCACGATCTAGGGAAGGAGCAGTTGGATCGCACACGAGGTTGTTGGATAAAGGGCCATTGACGCAGTCTGGAAACGCGCCTTTACAGGCGAGAATGCCAGCACTAAGAGCAACGAGGCGCGAAAGGTTTCGAGGTGCCATTGCTGGGGTTTCTGAACCATATCAGTGCCTATAAGTACTCGACGAGAACAAGGGGGAATGGCAGATGACACGCAGATTATTTTCCACTCGATGACTTCCCGTTCAATGCTTCGTTTTGTGATGATAGTCAAAACGGATGCTGAAAGGTCAACAGGCCGCCAATAGACGAGCCCGATTTCCATACAGAACGCTCAGCGAAAGCTACTCACCCGATGTCACTTTGGAAGACGTAGTCATGAGTTGTGGTTTGCACCTGGATACCTCATCACAATGATACCTGTCATGCAATATGAATTGAGCTGTGGTGCTGCCACCTTCATTTTGAGGAAATGGATCGCAGAACATATGCAAGATGATGGCGGTTGCTCGACAACACCGAGCTTCGTCCGGACATTCGCTTTGTCGGAACCCCCGGAACGTCGGAATCCCGGACCGCTGAGTGGAGCTCAGTCTCCTGCACACTTTCGAAGGAGGCGGCAGGCCCCGTTGGAAGCTGTTGGAAGCGACCCGCAAGCGATAGGCTATTTGGACATTCAATGAAGCAAGTTCCACCCGAGAGGTGGTTAAAATGGGTAGGTCCCACTGAACGTGAGTGCGAGGCACACACAGCTCGCGGCCCGTTCGACACGATTCACCCCCACAACTGGAGAAAGAACCTCAGCCTCAGCTGGGATATACCTAGAGATAGGCACAATACGGGCCCTTGTTAATTAATTCACGTGGTGAAAGAAGCAACTTCGAAGAAGACATATCCATGCAAAACGTTTGATTTGTAGGTAAGTTACTGACAAAAATAGACGGTCCTAGACCATTCATGCGGATTTGGATTTGTACAACAGCACGTACGCCGATGAGTCCTCTCCTCCGCCATCCAGAGTACCGAGTTTCTCCTTCGGGAAGACTGACACCTTGTCATCATCAAACTTGTACCAGTCCTCGTCGTCCTCGTACGCGAACGGATCCTGTTTCTTTTGTGCGGGTGCTGGTTCGTCGGTATCCATCGCGTTCGGGTCGGGGTTCGTAGCACTTGGTGTAGCCTCAGCACCCGACGCATTATACAACTTAGGCGGAGGACGCTGGAATACATTTTTCTTGACGTAGCCAATGTAATGGCCAGAGTCGGCCGCAGCTCCCTTGTGCGTAACAATGGCTATTGTCTAAAGTAAGTAAAACGAACCGCGGACAAGCATCAACCACCTGCTCACCAACTAGCTCATAAAGGCCACTCCAGCTTGCACCGATGTCGTTCCTGACGGAGGGATCACTCAAAGCCTCCAGTTCAGCTCGCTCCCTCTCTCGGTAGACGCTCTCATCTTCGAGCGCGCCACCTTGGTTTGCATCTACGGGCGCCGCAGAGGCATCGCCCGGGGTCGTCGCGTCAGTTGAACCATCCGTGGGAGCTGCGGTTGTTTTCGCGGCCTCCTGCGAAGCCTTCGTCCGCTTGCGAACCTTGCGTCTTTCGGCCCTCTCCTTCTCAATCTCTTGCAACCTCCTACTGGTGGGAAGCAACTTCTGTTTGAGCTCCGGAGTGACAGTATCCAGAGCATCGTAGACTTCTGGGAACTTGACTTTTCTCTGGAAGGCCGTGAGTGATGGTATGGTCAAGTGAAAGATAAATAGTCACCATGATCTTTGCCTTTTTGCCAACATCGGCCTTCCAAGCAAAACGAACCATGTGGACCGTGAGATAGCTTGGAAGACGAGTCACTCGCGAGGTTTGGGTGTATTCAGCCGTACGGTTGAGGGTGGGAGAATGCTTTTCGAGTGTCGAGTTCAAAGCCTATATACTAAGGCGTAAGGTCGCTGTATGAACGTCGAAGAAGGTTCGCACCCCAAGGATACCGGAATGCATGTAGTTCGTCTGGCCGGTGATGTTACATTCAATCTTCATGATCTTTTCTGTCGACACTGTGGGTGGCTCGTCGGGTGCTTCCGCTGAAGACAATCTTCGAAAGACGGTGATCAAAACCTGAATGGACAACGATCGAGAAGGCCTGACGCACTCTCTCCGGATTTCACCCATCAAGAACTGTTCAATAAATTTCCTTCTTCCGCCAGAGACTGGGGTGGTACCGGGCGGGATCAAAGCCTCCGTAACGTCCACCTCCCTCAGAGAGTTGAGGACCTGCGAGTAACATTCCTCGGCATCTAGATTGGACTAATGTCAGCATCGCCTTACAAGGTGGAGAAATCGGCCATCGGTACCTTGTTGCGCATATCCTCCACCCATCATGGCCATCATACCTCCGCCCTTTGCACTTCTGTCACGTTCGGCAAATTGTGGGTTAACCTATTTGCAGGCAGTAACAATCAGGCACGAGCCTTGTTACGGAGCGTGGCTCTGCTACTCACCTGTCTTAGCGCATTCAAAAACGAGCTGGGGTTGATCGAATCCGTGGTTCGCGCCATATTGGCGTACAAATCGCGAAGTGAGGCTGGCAGTCCATTAACTGCCGGTGCAGGAGCTGAGGATGTAGACGCCTGCCCTTGTTGAGGTCTAATTGGAGATGACAGGGTAAGAATGAAAAGGTTGCATAGAATGCATGTAGCATAACAGTGGCGTACACTCCCAACGAAACTTGCAGTTCCGGAATAGCACGAAGAGCTTGTATGGTAGCATTCATGTAACACGTGTTGCCCATGCTAGATGATCGGGTCATTATCGAGGTATACAGACGCGAGCAATGCCACATACTTCTGCAATCCAACCGGTGCTTCCAACTGCAGGTAGCGCGATTAGTCACTCCGACTCGGTCAGTGAGTCAATTTCCACGTACTGCGCCAGCAAGTTCCTCGTCGTCCATATCTAGGGAGATCGGAAGTTTAGTTCTATGAATGCCACTAAGAAGCGGTCCAGAGCATACCCTCCAGAAATACGACAGGTTTCTCGGGTGCTTTGGGTAGCTCCCCGGCCGTACCGATAACCATGAACGTCTGACCCTAGGTAGATCAACCATCGCACTTGGTCAATACTCCAGCTACCCGATGAAGCTGAAAGAAAAAATGTTCATACAGCTTTGGGAGCGATTTTTGCCCAATTTGTGTCATCCTGGGATACCGAATACCCTTAAGATGCATCCCGGAAGCCACCATTCGACCGACGTACCTTCAACACGCCTCCCTTAACCATGACCTTCATCCTATCCAGAGGAACGCCGGTAACTTGATAGACATTTTCTTTGAAGGCTTTTGGAGGAAGTTCAGGATCGAGCTCGACGCTGTGCGTCTTTCCTGAGTGCTTAATGTTGACGGTGAGGGGCGCCATGTGGGAGGAGATGGAGGTGGGAGAGGAAGAAGAGTAAATTTCCGAGCACAACGCAGGGTACGCGTATACCGCGACGTGACCGTGACAGTCGTCATAAGTGTAACGCGTCCGACTCGACAGACGGAATTGGGACGGGACATGGCATTGGGATTAAGGACCCTGAATTCTCTTGCTTTAAACTTCAGATTGTAATACTTTAGCATTCCGAACGCATTCGTATAGTACATACACGATTCTTCAAATACTGTGGTGGCCGTAGACGTATGGTAACGGTAAAGGTCCCCAGGGAGAGAGGGATTTTGGTGAACATTTTAGGGATGGCTGAGGTTAAAGATCGTGTAGAATCATGCAGACATTGGTGCGTCCTTATTGATGAAGCTCGCTGTGACGACCTTTCGCGTATTTGAACGCAAAGCTAGGATCCAGGCTCACACTTTTAAAGCAGGCGTCGGGACTGCCGTGGTGGGTGGCGATGGTGGTGATGGTTGCTTCGCTGTTGTTTCTTGTCTGGGATTTTCTCCAGCGGACGAGATACAGGCGCTGTACCATATATCTCCATGTCCATCTGATGTCGATATGCATGAGGAAAGTAGACCGCCATGGGTTCGGGAATAGTCCTGGGCTTAAAGTCTTCATAGTTCGGAGCCTGCAAGTTATCGTCAGCAAGAGCTGATCTGTAAGGAGATTACGCAACATACTTCCACGTCCTGGCCCTGCTTCCCCTCCTTCCTGATACGCGAGTTCATCAGCCTTTGCCGCACCGAAAGGATACTCAGAGCAGTCGCGAACAGCGCAACAATAACGAGCATTATAACCAGAACATATAGAACAATGTTCCCGCCAGCGGACATCGTTTTTTCGAGCTTCAAGCTTTGAGTTGGGAGAAAAGAGTGTGGGGGTGGACGGGTGTGAACTTGAAGGAGAGACTGAAGAAGCCATCCAGTCTATCGTCAGGCTATAAGTACCCACAAGGCCATGCCACAGAGCCTGCCACCGTTTGCGTTTCCCATTGTTCTCTAGTTGGAGTTGTGTTGCACGGGCCACAGTCATTCAAGAATAGAGACAAGACCATTGTTGTCAAGAACAGGCTCTGCCAAATCAAGCTTCGACTAGCGAACAAAGAGATGTCAAAAGAGGAACACAATGATTATAGAAGCTCCTCTTCTGCCCGAGGGAACCCTTGATTGTTATTACGATTTGAGGCCAACGGGCATGGAATGGTCAGGAGACAGAAGAGTCAAGTCAAGACGTTTCGGTGGCAGTGCGCTTACTTTCAAAATTCACACACGGGGTTTGCCGTGCTGCCTTTTCTCTCAAGGACTGCGCTTGAGCCGACCCATCAGTAGCCTCCAACTCTGAGCCGCTCCTGCAGCCGACTTTCACCTTCAACTGGTATAACACCTCTCGCTCAGGACTCATCAGGCTCCGAGGCGCGTATCCACAGTGCTCTGGGTCCACTCTGGTTACAATACGGGGCTCAGTACCGAATATCCGTTATCGCTACTGGAGGTCACCGATGTTAAACTCAGTCTGTCGAGCATCCTCCCAACTCCACTTCATGTTACTACGAGCTCGCTGTGCAAGTAGGCAGAAGTAGGCCCCCGAATCGAACCTGCAGTGAAGGTGAGATGGCACTAACCGGTTTCTAGCCGTGTAGCCGCCCCTAATTGCAGGGTCGCCCAGAATAGCACCGATTTTGATCGGCATCATGGAGACTGCGTATGCACAGCGACGGTTGTATCCGTTCTATTGAGACTAAGTTCTCAACAAGCCTTTCTTATAAAAGCACGTCCTTACTATCCTGTTTAATGCATACTCCAAGTTCCAAACCTCATCCGAACAACCTCCCAGTCAACTGAACCAACCACAATGAACGTATTCTCTCTCGGCGGATCACGAAACATAGGCTATCTGTCTGCTCTTCGGATGCTAGGTGAGTTCCTCGAGTTCATTTCCAATGATTTGGTGAATGCTAGGTCTGAAACTATCTTATCAGACGCAGGTTGTACAGTTACCTTCCTCGTTCGCAGTCTTGCCACACTGCAAGACGACGAAGCTATGAGTAAATACATCAACGCGGGAAAAGCATTTCTCGTCAAAGGCGACGCGCTCGTAAAATCCGACGTTGAGAACGGCTGGAAGAAAGCCGGTGAACGCGGACCCGTGGACCTCTTGCTTTTCACAGTCGGTACGTCGATCACATTTGTATCTTCTGGTCCAAGGCCGTTTCCTCATTTTTCCTTACTTCACATTCCGCAGGCGGCACTCCCAAAGTCCACCTCACGAAAGGTTTCGTGATCGAACCAGGGAATCTTGTAACCCAGTCCCTTCTTAACGTCATGACTACCATTCCTACGAGCCAGCCACAACCGAAAATGATTATCATTTCCTCTAATGGGTTAACCAAGACCTCACACGACGCGCTTCCCTGTCTTATGAAACCTTTTTACGCGCACTTCCTCGCCATACCCCACAAGGATAAAGTCGGTGTCGAGCGTATTGTACATCACGTCGCTGGGTGGGAGTGGAACACGAAGGACGATGGTGAACCCGAAGAATCCATCCTACCGCCGACTTGGAAGGAGACCCCAGGACTACCGAAGGCAGCCTCGCTAAACCAGATCATGGTCATCAGACCTGCTTTCTTGACGGACGGAGCGTGCGAGGCTGAGAAGGGGAAAGGATACAAAGTGAGTGAAGGAGATCTGGGTGGATACACGATCTCTAGGCGTGATGTGGCTCATCTCGTGGCGGACGCGGCTCTCAATAACTGGGAGAAGTATGGGAACAAGCGTATCAGTATCTCGTATTAAGTTCGCCCTATTGTTTTGATGTATCGATATTAGTTTTATATTGAAAGGCTATTATTCAAACGACGGAAGGGTTGACATTAACATGAGATATTTCTCTTAGTCTTACGACGGAACCCAGGGTCCAAAGCCTTATAGATCACCCGACCCTCGTTTGAGTATAGGTATGCACTTGGGACGGATGCTTTGACAAATTTCTCAAAGTGCCACACGCTGCCTCAGTATGTGTGGGAGTCGGAACACGACCCCAGCGGTGTGGGTCGGGCGGCGTCGAGTTGTCCGAACACCTCGCCTCGGCGCTCATGCTGAGCCGTCATCATTCGGTAGCCACAAGCAGGGTGTCACCACTAAAATGAACACCCTTACAGCGATCATTATCGTTGAATTGGCGTAGGACTGCTTTGTGTTCATAAGTTAGATGCCACCGCTACATATGGACTCGGCGTCGGAGAACCACTTACTTTGATGGAAGGATATCGGGAGCAGGATCAAATTGATCGAATACAAGGTCCCAACACATTCCCTTCCCCCAGACTATGGTAAAGCCTCCCAACAAGTCCGTACCATTTGATCAGCTTTGAGGACCAAAGATAGAGGACTACCGGTACCCATCTGATGGCTGTAGATTGAGATGCCAATAATGAACCTGACTGGGCGTTGTAAGAGGTCGCAAGAAGTCGATCAGCCCCTGGGGGAGCTGAATTTGGGTATAAGTATATGGATCAATCATCTGTGGTTGGCACGTACTAGTTGCAATCCGGTCGAAAAACTTTCGGTGAGCGAATTCTTCCGGGGGACATTATCAACTAGAATAACAATGACGGTCAGATCAAGCGGGCTGATACGTTCGCAGAGAAAGAAGTAACGGACTCCAGGTCCTCAAGGGAACCCGTCCCGTCGTCGTTATAATAAGACTAGCCCAATAGGGTACCGTGGTGGTTTGGAACAAAGCCCAAAGGCCGAGATTCCTTCCCTATTTGGAAGGACGAGGTGCGCCGGCAATTGCCGTAAGGTCGCTCGAAAAAAAAGACTGTGGCCCAAAAGCCCACGATATAGAAAGCGGTGCCGCGGCACAGTGGCCTTTCCACCTCTCTTTATCATCAACACTCATCATCCCAAATCCTAAAATGACCTCCTTCCCTCCTTCATCTACGTCCTCTACATCATCCTCCGGGATGCAGGACGACTCTAGGACCTCTGTCGTTGTCAACCAAATGCCCATGTCTGGCAATTTGACAGAGGTACCTGTTGGGACGGTATCCACGCCTTTCCAGCAAATGAATGTCGAGTCGTCACATTTGCGGTCGACTTCGACCCATACCTTTTCGCAGATTTCATCGCTTCAGGCTCGGCTCAGACGGTTGGATGATCTTTTGGATGGCCTAAGGGAACTCCACCAGCTATTCCAACTGGCAGCCGACGAAGACATTCGTATGAATGGAGCCGAGGTATGAGACTGCCATAAAAATGATTTACTAACCGTCCTTCTAACTCTCTCTTGCCATTTGTGTCTCCCAGATCATTTCTCTTGTTGAGGTTTGTTGTTTTTTCCCCCTCGTCATCTGATCTTGCACGAACAAGGATAAGTTTGAGTCTGATTTGTGTATACCTTCAACTAGGTCGCTCAGAGTACTCTGACCAAGGCGAAAATACAGCTGTGGAGGTATTCTCCGTGTCCGGTGCATTTTCAACCGCACCAGCGTCTGTATTTCGTCATTTTAAGGGACCTCAGATCTCGGAGGTTTTGCTTCAGCGTCTCTCTTCGCCGTGAGCGTCTCTGGCTAGTCTAAGCTTTTCTCTCTGGTACTTACATTTGTGTTGGGGTCCAGGCCGATGGGCAGTCCTCATCTTCCACTTGTCGGAGGATTTCAAGTGGGGAGGACCCTACAGCGACGACGCCTACACCCCTTCGTGGTCGCAGTCTCTGCGCTCACCGCCACGTACGACTCCGACTGACTGCGTCGACACCGCCTCTCGCCGCACGAAACCTGACTCTCATACCTCGATAGACGAGTCAATGCCTCGTAAGTGCCCTTTTTTGGCGACACGTGTACCCAACATGCTGCCTGCCTTGTTTTTGCGAGTCTTGCCATATCCCTTCAACGTTGACTTACCACCGCATTTTTACTAGCTCCGAGTGCCTTCCCGCCATCGGAAGGAGTATCGTCGCTTTCATTACTTCCGCCACCACACAAGGCTAAGCCGCTGGATATTCTCCAGTTTTTCCCGGACGTTGCATTCTCGTTGCAGGCCAGACGTCCAATGAAGCAACGTTTTGGAATTTTCTGTACGCCGAAGACCTCGATGTTCCGACCGCCCGTCGCATGTCGGAGTAAAGCCTTGTTCAGGTCGCGAACCAGGGATTTGATATCGGATTAATCGTTCATTCATTAGGACTCGTTTCATGGCTTCTTTTCTGAGTATTTACTGGGTCACTCTTGATGGTATCTGCGATCGTTATATTGTCCTTATTCTGATTTGGGTGAGCGACCCGGGACCACCCCCGCTCATGGAGACGCTTTCCTTTCGTTTCGTTATTCCGTCCTGCAAGGACCGTCCACGCATGTTATGTATGAATGGTGTTACGGTGGCCATGGATCCCCTTCACCATGACGAATATTTTACACTATGTTAACTTCAAGAAGTCATTCCTACTAGTCTGTGAACATCCCTCCCTCATGTTCAGGTCGAACTCTCGACCTCGACCTCTCGGGGGTTCTGACTCCTGCTCTAACCCCGTCCAAGTCGTTGCGCCACTGTTTGAACTTCTCAAGCAGTGTGTTCTGCTCCTCTGAGCTTCCTTGGGAGACTTCCTCCTCCTCGATGATACGAATGACGTCTCCCAGCGCATGATCCAATTTATTCAACGACTCTCGCATAAGGAACGGATTTCCGAGAAGAGTTTGTGAGCCACTGTCGAGTCTTCGACCAGTCAAATCCCCTGAATTTGCAGATACATGAATTTTAGTGCTGTTCATCATCATTCCGTACGAGGGACATACAACTTACCTTCCGCTGACTTGCTGGGGTCCGTATGGGGGTATACCTGAATGAGATCGACTCTCGTCTGTACGGCAGGCTCGCTATCAAGCGCACAAATCAAAACTTACTTGACCAGGATTCTCGATTGTCGGCGATGGTGGAATACCACTCTCGCTCTGACCAGGGAATTTGGAGTCGGTGACTGTTGAATCCAGGGACGACCAAGTGTTAGTAGGCCGCCAGTCGGTCAAGGGCTGCGTACCTGATCCCATCGACATGATAGATACAGATATAGGTTCGAGACTTTGCTAGGTGGTGATGGTATGTGGAAGAAGATGGAACTGGAGGTGCAAAATTGCAAAAGGGGTTGCTTTGGCCTTTGACGCGAATAATGACGTATTCACGGCACGCGAGTGAGACAAATGAAATAGGTACCGTTTAGACGCGCACTACTCAACCATCTCAAGCTGGTAAGTACCTACTACTAGTACTTATCGTCTGAAGATCTGAGCCGTGAGGATATTCTGGGGTCCACATGCATGGACTGGAAACTGTCTGCGAACGTCTATGGTGGTGGCTGGTGATGGTCTGGACTCTGAACGAAGAAAGGATAATCGATCTAATCCTATCAATTGCTACATCAATTTCTAGGTTGGACTCTGTGGGTCTCCATCCATCCTTAACCAGGACCTTCTCTTTTCCCGATTCGTCTCACTCAGCTTCAGCGCTCAGCGTCAAGCAAGTCGAGACATCGGTGTTCGAATAGGAGCGAGCACATATAGAAGCATCAAGATCGGACTCATTTACCTAATATTACACACAGCACTGACATACGAATACACGAGGTTTACAACGATGAGATAGAAAGACCATGGTACGGTCACTGGAAGCATGGCTGAAACGTCCGGACCTCCCTATTCTATAGAGCTTGTTGATCAGACAGCAAGTTGTCGTCGAGAGGGAATACCAACGAACCTCAGACTCATGGGTCGCAGCTCATTGCTCAAGGGGTCGGTGCAATTAGAGCTGTAGCGGCACAGGCAGCAGAGCAGGTGCCCAATGCAGAGTTGCATGCGAGGATGGCAGCTGGGGCGGCTGCCGCCGCGACAACCGTTCCGAACGTGAAGCCTGCTGCAGAATAGCATGCAACCGCAACGCAGTTACAACCTGGGGGAGAGACACGATTAGAAAAGGGACGGGGACCGAGGTTTCTGGGCAACTGACCAGTTTGGCAAACTCCGTACATGATGGGGCCCCCATTCACGCCTTGAAGGGTAGCAAAGAGGGCGACAGCGAAAGCAGTAAGGGTCGTGAAACGCATGAGGTCAAAAGGTGAAAGTTCAGGTGGTAGTGGGTGGTGGTTCGAGTTCAAGTTGTGGTGAACCGAGCTAGAACCATTTGGCTCTTTATATACGCCGAGCTGAGTCACTCCGGGAGCTTAAGAGCAAAAACAGCAAACTGTCCGACCTTGCGCGTTGCGTCCACGCGCAAATTTACAGCTTGGACAATCGAATCTTCACACGCTGGCAATCGTGCTTATCTAGATCTGGTATTATCTCTACTCGATCGGGTCCGTTGAAAATCAAGCCATTCCAGTTCATGCAGGGTTATTGTCTTTCATATGGCGTTATTGCTGTTCATCTAGCGTCTTCCGGGGGCAGCCACTTCGATTTCAATGACTCAAATCCAAGCCGCGAAGGGTGACGATGAGCGGCGCAACGGAACCGATAGAGGTTTAGAAAATCGGACCAGGAAGTCTATGGGTGGCTTTCGCCTCGCATTCGTTTTGTATATCATAGGAGTAATATTTCAAGGGAAGTTGATTATCCTGATACACGCATCTACGTTTATAGTGAGTGTACCGATCCTTACAAGCCAGCAGCAGTGAGTAAGGCATTGAAGTTTGGTGTCCCCAAGCCCGTGGCGGCGTCCCCTGCAAGTAGGAATCAGTTGTGGTCGCGGGGTTTGACACTGAACGCAGAGACTTACATCCAGAGATGGAACGGAACCCAGCCTCCCGACCTGAAAAGAGACCGAGGTGAGAAGGGGTAACAACATCGTAGAAGACGTCACTTACAGTTGGGACCGTCGTTTACTCCAGTGGTAGTATCGAAAAGAGCCTCAGGGTGTGCGTACAAACTAGCAGACAAAGATCTCGGTTAGTCCGACCAAGCACGCGTCCGAGCGAGAAAGAGAACTCACAAAGGATTCAAGAATCCTAGAACCGGTTTCCCGGCAGCAACCAATCGATCGTTGATCAACGCGATCACACTCGCAAAGATAGGCGATGAAGCTGATGTTCCTTGGACTATATCCCTCGATCCACCATTGACGATGGCAATCGGGTATCCCCGAGCAGCCACGTCGGGGTATGCGCGACCGTTGCGGTTAAACCTTCCAGAGTTGTCGTTTCCAATGGCTTGAAGGTATGTGGTGACAGCTGCGTCTTGGTAGGAAGGTCGGGAGAAGTATTCAGAGAAGCCACCGCTGCTGAATCTGGAGGCGACCTCTTCACCGGGAGTGGAGGCGGGGTTGGTGGATCCAACTGCGGTGATGAAGGGACATGCGGCAGGGAACGTAGGGTCGAAGAATTCACATTGGAAGTCTGGAGCCGTAGTCAGACAAGCAGACAAGGGATGGGGATGGGGATGTAGAATAACTCACCTCGTGTACCCCAAACACCGCCATCACCTAAGGGAGAGTTGGGTGAGCTGACTCGTCTCGAGAACGATAGTTATGCTGACCACTGGCAAACAAATTGGATACTCCTCGTGTACTCAACGCCATGTATGCATCGCACAAACGACTGGTTCGTTCATCAGAGTTCGCTCTTGAACTATATAACAATCATGAGGACCACTCACACCGCAAGATCCTCGCCCAGGTCGAACTCGTCGAAGCCGTAGCTTGTAGTCAAGACCGCAGGCGGAGCATCCTCAGCTATGAGAGTGTCGATCACATCCAAGAAACCCGAGATGTCATCCTGGTTGTCCTCGCCGACAGTGATGAAGGTGACGGGTACGCCGGTGGCGATTCCAACAGTGTATTGGATGTCAAGGTTCTGTGAGAGTAAGTTGAGAGATTTAAGATGGTTAACACCACGTGCCATGCAGCTTACCGCTTCCACACCGGCGAGTCCAGAACCTTGGGGATTGACACCTCCATCGACGGATTGAACCTCGAAGGAGGTGTTAGGAGACATATCCGGTCGCAGGAGGCCCAGGAACGTATTCAGGTCGGCGTTCTAACACAGGATATGAGCGCATATTCAACGAGAAATGAACCGGGCACGAACCTGCGCCCACTGGTTGATGAACCCCGTTACGGCAAGTCTATTACTCTTTTGGGTAGCAGGGGTCGTGGGGATGCCATACAATGCTTGGAGACAAGCGGGATTGGTGACACTATTGCATGAAGAGGGGGTGGGGTTGGCTCTTGCTGTGATGTTCACATCGTTCGCAACGAATTGCGGTTCTGGTGATGGACGGAGTGCGAAAGAGGTAGTAGGGTGAACTAAGGAGACGTGGGTTTTCAAGTCTTCGGGGATGGAGTATCGTAGCGTTCTAAAGAGCTCCTGGCCGGTAGACGTCTGACGGAAAGACTCGTAGTTGGCATCAAGAAGGGATCCGGCTTTGGAGGCGGGAACATTGAAGCTAAGCCAATCGTTGAACGCACCCGCTGGCTTGACATCGGTGATCTGATTCTCGGAGAGCCATTGCGTGACAGCGGTAATGGCTTCGGGGTGGGGCTCCATGAACGTCTTGACCTGGTAGCGGAGAGATCTTCTCAGTCATCTTGGCTCCCGGTGGTCGGAATCGGGGGTCGTACCTGTTCAAAACTGAGATATTGGCCATACGAAGCGCTTCCGGGAGTGCTGGTAGTATAGAGGGCTTTCTCAAGCCCGTCTCTGTCCTTGGGAGTGAGTGCGATCTTCAGGTTCAAAGTGGGCTCCTCGGGTCGGCGGCCCCCCACTCTCGCAAAACCGCGAGGTGTAGCGCGTTCATCCATGACAGACATGGCTCTGCGGTGCGGTGTCACTGAGGCGGACACAATCACCCCGAAGGTAACCCCAACGAGCAAGATATCTTGAGTCCGAACCATGACTGCAAGAAAGAGGGAGAGAGGGCGAATGCAAGAGGAGCTATAGAGAACCTTTGACGAGATGTCTTTATAACACAAATTTCGAGGAACGCACAGGTATAATTTCAAAATGTCATGGTGTCTACAGAGGACCTAGCCAGTTGGCAGGGACCTGGGTGTTATGTGAAGGGAATAGGAGTCGCATGGTTGCGAGCATGCTCTGGCGACTCCGGGCAGCAAACTATGCACTGAAAACGAAAATTCTAATCATTGATGTCTGATGGAACTTTTGTGCAGTTAGTAATGGCATTTAGAATCGGGAGAGAGCGCTGTACTCGACCACGAAGGTGACCTGAGTAACAATAGCCATCATTGTCCGGACATGCAGCCCACATGAAGGTTTATGCTTGAATCTAGGACCCAGCGTGACCCATCGAGGAACGGGCTTTGGCTTGCCCCATGCCAAGACCCAAGCCAGACTTCAAACAGATTCTCAAACAGCAGCTCGAACCACTTCGGAGCCACGACGACAGTCCAGGGTTTGGCCAAATGACGAAGAGCAGCTCTGAACGAAAATAACAAGTATATTGGCCGTTTTCGTGGACTATTGCCGCTTTTTATCGGCAGTAACCTTCTGTTCCTGTATTATAGTACGAGTCACGTATGCATGGCCGGCCTGTCATGTATGCGAGGGGTTTTCGTGAGTAAAAATCACGACAGAAGATGGCAGACACGTACCTGAAGAGCCAGGATACAGCCGAGGCAGATCACCACAATAACATTGGCCGCAGAGAGGACTCTCATGGCTTCGACCCGTTCTGCTTCTGTATTGATTTCAACTGGTGAAACAGTCGTCCCGAGCATGGGTACAATGACCGTAATGTACACAATCATCGCAAAGACGTAAATTCCTTGGCGAATGAGGAGAGGTTAACTCGTCTGGACGAACAACGAGAGCAGGACGACACACCTAAACTGGTACCGTCGAAAAACATTGCACTTTCATCCCATTTGTGCAATTTTGCAACAAGGCCAGTCATCCCAACACCCATCATACCGTGAAGCAATGCCTATAATGTATAGAAAACCCTCTGTAAGAAGCGAATCAATGTGGAGAAAACGCGACAAAACCCACCTTTATGGCTGGAGGAGCGTTGTAGAACATGGTGTAAAACTGGATGCCATCCTTAATATCTTCAGCGGTGACACCTCCCCACAACAGTCGCCAATCGACGTTGAAGCAGATGAACAGAATACCTACAGCGATGCAGGTGAGAAAAGAAAGTTTGTGTGAAGACGCCTTTTTACCGATAACATACCGAGAAAGAAGGAAACCGGAGCAAGAACCGCTGCATGTCTGAATCCCATGGTGGTTGAAGCTTGAACTTGAGCCAAGAGTCCCGGCTTTGGTCGGACACGTTGGTGGACGTTGGCGGAGAAAGGGATTGTGGTTAAGCACAGCCCCCGACATCGGACAACCTTGACACATCTTTCCAAAACGCGCACGGCGACAAGAGCATCATCATCGTCGAAAACAGACCATGAACTTCCCGGCAACCGTACATGGTGCATTCTATTCCCAACTTCTCCCTCGTCACAGGAAAAATCTCAGAGAGCCAAATATATATGCAGCACTGTCGCGGATCTCCATAGTCACGTTTCTTGAAGAACTCTATTGGGTTGCAGCCTGTGATCAAATAACGCGACGGTGAATAAGGCCACCACCAGCAGGTGAGCTTTGGTGTTGGCTATGTATGCTTAACGCAAACTCATTGCCCATCACTGCTTCTATTCCTGGTAAGAACGAGAGCAGTCTTACTGCAAGCTGTGAAAGTGAGCCAAAACCTGGTATTATCTTAGGAGGCCACCTCAGAATAGCTCGTCAGGTTGATATGGCACTGGAATCGACGTTCGCTCATGTCCTGGGAACCAATTACCGCCCTACTGTGCCCGAACTAGAGGAGATTGAACGCTTGCTTCACGGGTCTCAGGCAGAATCTGACCTGATACAGAAGAATATAGAGAATCTTCGTGCTCGACAGGACGAACTCGAATTCCTCATCGGCCAGCATACAGCATCGAGGTCGCCCATTCAGAAGCTACCTGACAATATCTTGGGGAGGATTTTCATCGAATGCCTCCCTAAAACCCTTCTTCCTACCCGCAATCTACGTGAAGCACCTCTTTTGCTCACTGCTATCAGCTGTTCGTGGCGCAAGGTCGCACTAGGCACACCGGACCTCTGGAATGCCATATACATTCATCTCTTGTTGACCGATCCCACTTCAATACACCGCTACAATGATGTCCTCCTTGACCGTTTGGGTGGGATAAGACGGTGGTTGGACAGGTCCGGCTCGCTACCTCTCTCCATATTCCTGAACGTGAAGATTGGGACCGTGAAGATTGGTCTATCTTCACCTCGTATACCCGCGGAGGAAAAGACCGTGAGGGTCGATGCAACAATACCGTTCGTGCAATTGCTTATGGAGTACTACCAGCGATGGAAACGAGTCGCGGTACACATCCCTGCGGAGGCTCTGTTCTTGACAAGCTCTGCGGATATCCCGTTCGAACCCCGACTCCCACTGCTGGAGCGGTTCGAACTCGCACGGACACCCGGCATGGATCAATTGCCTCTGTCAGATCGTGGGTTTGACCTGGTGCACCACCTCCTGCGTGGATCGTCACTCCAATCCTTACATCTTCACGAAGAGAAGGCCGACGGTCTGGACTTTTTGCTTCCCCCTCGCATGGGTAGCTTGACCGACCTTGCAATCACTTTCCCAAATCACTACCATCAGGCCTCCCTGTTATCACCCGCACAGGCTATTCGAGTACTATCACGATACTGCCTGACCCTTCGTTCTGTCAGGATAGAGTTGGGGGCCAGGATAGATTTGGGGGTCGATGGTCAGTTATCAGACGAGGAGTGGCCAGTCTTATCGACAGTGTTGGCATTCCCTCAGCTAGAGAACCTCGTTATCAGATTCAAACTCGTGGGAGCGTTTGGCCCCCTCTTGAGCAGTGTTGCACACTTCTTTGAGACAATCGTCACCCCCGGCCTAGAAGTACTCGACCTGAATCTCATTCATCCCGATAATCATTGGCGTACCGATTTCTCCGACATATCCTTTGAATTCATCCCTTCCTTTGTGGAAAAGTCGGGTTGTCAGCATTCGCTAAAGACGTTCTCACTAGCGATGCCAGTGTCCCACGTCACCGTAGTCGACTGGTGTCGACGTATACCTAATCTACAGGTACTTAGGATCGTAGGGGATCTGTTCTCCAGCAAGAAGATGCTTGACTATGATCGTCTTCACTTTTCTCCTCATGGGCCGCTGCCGGAAAGCACGATGAATGAGGATCTCGTACATGCTTTGACACCCACACCCGGCAAAACAATCCTTTGCCCCAACCTCAAAAACGCGGAATTCACCTTCTGCGATCCCTCCCTTGATCTTTCCTTGATCGCGTTCGGAAAGGCCAGAGCGCAGGAGAGCAACGATCATATCCCCCTCCAGTCGTTCAAGGTGAATTTTTGGAGGCCAATAGCGAATCAGCGGAAAGAGCAAGTTGTTCGTCATCTGAAGGACCTGAGGAGGAACGGTATGGATGTTCGTTGGCGCGCGATCCCTGGCAGGGAGAGATTGGGCTCTGATGATCCTCGAGCTAGTTTGTTCGGGAGGGACCCGTTGCGCCTTTTCTCAAACAACGAGTCGATGTACGCCGTCACGTATTGAATTGCCATACCGTTGACCTCCACCCGTTTTCTCTTTGGATGCTAGTGGTATAATCTGCTGCTGGTTTCCTACATCATGCAACTTTGATGACGACCTTTCCTACGTGCGCCTGAGATTCGAGGTATTCAAACGCCTTGATACTCTCTTCGAATGAGAACACTCTATCGATGAGAGGCCGTGTGACCTCTGTGTTGGCACTCATTAGACGGAGCATGCTCTTGAACCTGAGAAGGATGTTGTCAAACACCAGAACTTGATCAGAGTAGCAATTAGAGGCACATACAGGTCGAGAGGTCCCGCAAGTAAACCTCTCAGCGTGATTTCCCTCATTATCGCTGCCGCAACTATGCTCCCGTTTTGACTCGGCTCCGAGCTCTAAAGGCGATAATGAAATAGTCTGAGTTGTAGAGAGATTGGTGGCGACAACCACCTACCATCGAGAGGATCCCGACCATAGAAATCCACCCGGCGTACTTTGTCGCCTCGATCGACTTCATCATCGTTCCAGGACCCCCCATCTCAATGGTGTAATCCACCCCAGTTCCATTCGTTATCCTCAACACTTCCTTCTCCCAATCAGGTGTGGTCTTGTAGTTGATGGTGTATTTAGCGCCGAGTTTCCTCCCGATTTCGAGCTTCTTGTCCGAAGACGAAGTTAAGATGACTGTAGCACCGGATGCTACGGCGAACTGGAGGGCGAAGCTGACGACAATTCACGGGGCAATGAGGTTTGACGTTCGTACACTAGCTCATATGGGGGTACTTACATGGAGACGCCGCCGGTCCCTTGCACGAGGACGGTATCGCCAGCCTTGACTGGGACTGGCCCCATCAACGCGTTGTACGCGGTGACAGCAGCACACGGGAGGGTAGAAGCCTCTTCGAACGATAGGTGGTCGGGGATCTTGACTAGAGGCTTTGGGAATTGGGCGCTGCTTAGCCAGGGCGCCGAATGTGAACCAAGCCATACGAGCGTACTTACATGCTCTCTGAACACCCGATACTCCGCCAACATACCGTTACATCCTCCTCCGGGAGCGTCTGATATAGCTGTAGGCCAAGCTGGTCCTGAAAGATGGTCTGGAGTGAAACTGGACGAGACACGATCGCCTGGTTTCCAGGACTTGACTTCTTCGCCGATGGCGATGACCTCTCCAGCCATGTCGGAGGTAGGGACGAGGTTGTCTGGGACGTCGCTGGTGTACAGGTTGATTCCATAACGAGGAGAGGAGAATATACGTCGTTACACGTACCCGCGGTACCAATCAGGAAAACGGGAAACCACCAGATCTCTGTACTAGTATCCGTCCTTCAATCGTTTGGAGATGCTTGGGCCATCGAATTGGTGCGAGTACAGACCTGGAGGGAAACTGCATGGACCTTGATGAGGACGTCGGACGATTTGAGAGAAGTAGGTAAGGGGCTCGCTTGGAGAGAGAGGTCGTCCCTGTACGACCCAGACTGTGGGATATATCAGTGGGCTTACGAGACGGATCAACGGTTGAAATGACCTTCTTTCCGTAGTACCACTCGCGGGTAGTTCTTGGGAGAGACATGGTGTGCTGGAAGTCTGTGGTGGTGTGGGGAGTGGGATCAGGGATGAGATGGAGGTCGACGCCGGGTTCAACAATAAACCAGAAATTTATTTTCCGGGTATTCCATCGCCTTCTTCCGGTAAAACATACGTGACGGTGCGCGGTGTGATGATCCGATGGCCCGAGCCCGTCGCCCGCCGCCCGTCACTTGAGCTCAAGCTTGAAGCTTGAACGTTTGACCCCAACGTTTGCAGCTTACAGTGGACCACGGCGCGTCTTCAGGCACGGACTCAAGTTCAATCTGAATTTCCAAACCAATAGCCAGTGAGTGCCCCCGAGCCAAGGCGTTTTGCCGCCTATTATGGAGGTCAGAGTCTTTGAATCTGAAAACTCCACCTAGTAAACAGGCGATCATTGAACATCTCCGAAGATCGGGCGACATAGCCGATTCACGGCTCCAAACGGTTACTGTGAGTTCGGGTCAGAGGACCAGACTGATTGCCAGTAACTACGTCTACTCGACGGAACTTCCTACACCCTAGGGGATTCAACTATTCAAGACACCTTAATCACCACTTTACCGATGTGTTTCTGCGACTCCAGATATTCAAAAGCCTTCACCGAGTCCTCGAACGCGAAGACTCTATCAACAACCGGTCTGGTGAACTCAGGTCGGGACACTATCAGTCGGTTCATGTTCTTAAATCTGCAAGAGAACGCGTGAGGTCCCGATTACAAGAGAAATTCTGATGGAGTTGTGGCATACGACTCAACGGATCCGACTTGGAGACCTTTCAGGTTCAGTTGCCTTGCTAACATGGCAGAGAGCATCGCGCTGGCAGCCACAGAGCCAGACTCTTTCTGCTCCGTCTCAAGTCAATTAATGCCGGATCAACGGTCACTGACTGGGGCATCAGGGCACATACCGTATCACGAGCTCGGACAATAGCCACGCAGCCGGAGAGTTTGGTTGCTTGGAGAGATTTGGCCAGAGTCGCAGGACCACCAACTTCGACGGTGTGATCCACACCTCTTCCATTGGTTATCCTCAACACTTCTGTGTGCCACTCGGGCGTCTTTTGGTAATTGACGAGATGGTGGGCTCCCAGCTTCTTCGCGATAGCGAGTTTATCGTCGGACGAAGAGGTGACTATTACTGTCGCTCCGGAGACCACAGCAAATTGTAAAGCGAAACTAGGATGACAAATGTCAGAGGACTCAAGTTGTGCGAGGAGAATTAGTGAACGTACATTGAGACACCGCCGGTGCCCAAGACGAGAACTGTGTCGCCCGCTTTCATTGGGACTGAGCCGGTGGTGAGGGCGTTATACGCGGTCACGGCGGCACAAGGTAAGGTAGCACCCTCCTCATATGACAGGTGTTCGGGAATCGCAACTAGAGACTACGAACAGAGTCAGAGAGCTCAGTCCGGAGGAACGTCCTCCCGGGCTCTGAGTCGATTTGGACTCACGTATTCTTCAAAGGCCTTGTACTGCGTCAGAACGCCGTCTATCTCTCCCACTCCCAACGCACTCTTCGTACCCTTTACGGTGACATCTCCATGCAGATACTCCGGCATGAAGCCAGCGCAGACACGATCCCCAGTCTTCCATTCGGTAACCTCGTTGCCTACAGCCACAACCTCACCGGCCATATCAGAGCACGGAATCGTACCGTCCTTGAGAGCGCTGATACATAGCAAAGGGGAGTTGGGATGTCAACATGGAGGGAAGCCTAAATAAAACCGACATTTGGTGCGCACCCTGGATACGTCCCTGCAGAAATTAGCAGATCCCTGGAGTTTAGAGACACGGCATGGATCTTCACCAGGACCTCAGAGGGTTTGGGCGCTGGCAAGTCGACATCTGTGAAAGCTAAGTTCTTGTAACCTCCACCAGCCTAGTGAACGTGGGGATCAGAATAATGAAGTTGAATTGCTGGGAAGTAAATCGCCGACCTTGGGGTGATACGCAGCGCGGGTTCGAGTGAGAGTCATGATATTGACAAGGAGGCTTTGCTGAACGTATTCATCCGAAGATTCTCTTTATAGTCCTCCCACCATGTAATGTACATATTATCCGCGCTCGCAGGAGAGGGCGAAGTCGCCGAGGACCCCAGCCAACCCTCAAGAAGTGAATGGTTTTGAGATAGATGAAAGTCAAGTGATACAACCACGACTTGCTATGATCGACCGATTCAGCCGGTAAGAACTCTGGAAAAGCCAATGAGGGGGCATCTGTAAGTGACCGAAGAGGCCGAGTCCTCCGCATTCGCATTCGAGCTCACTACACACTTCTCCCTTTAGATTTCACGTAATTTTGGCACTCAAAGCAGGGTGGAAATCTGGATTGCCATCCTTGGACAATTACAGTGTCTACAAAACAAATCATTTCGCCTCCGGTGGCTCACCTGTTCAGGCCACCTTGATCACTACTTTTCCGAGGTGTTTCTGCGACTCCAAATGTTTAAATGCATTCACCGAGTCCTCAAATGCGAAGACTTGGTCGATGATCGGCCTGGTAATCTCAGGTTGGGATTCTATCAGTCGATTCATGTTTTTGAATCTACAAGAATGGGTGAGGTCCCGATTCGAGAGATACGAAAGGAACTGGGGACGTACGACTCGGCGGATCCGACTTGAAGCCCTTTCAGGGTCAGTTGCCTCAGAATGGCAGTGAGCATCACACTGGCGTCCCCGTCTCCGGATATGTTCTGATCGTTCTCGAGTCAGTTAATGCCGACAAGTACTGACTAGAGATCGTGAATACAAAGGGTACACACCTGATCAAGGGCTCCCATGATAGCCACATACCCACCGAGCCTGGTAGCTTGGAGAGATTTGGCCAGAGTCCCGGGACCCCCGACTTCGACAGTGTAATCCACACCTCTTCCGTTGGTTATCCGTAAGACTTCTGTGTGCCACTCGGGGATCTGTCGGTAATTGATGAAGTGGTGGGCCCCCAGCTTCTTCGCGATGGCGAGTTTATCGTCCGATGAGGAGGTGACTATCACAGTCGCTCCGGAGGCCACAGCAAACTGCAAAGCGAAGCTAGAATGAGAAATGTCAGAAGACCGAAGTTGCGAGAGCAACATTATTGAACGTACATCGAGACGCCACCGGTACCCAAGACAAGAACCGTGTCTCCGGCTTTGACGGGGACTATGTCCGTGAGGGCGTTGTACGCGGTAACGGCAGCACAGGGCAGGGTAGCACCCTCCTCGTAAGACAGGTGCTCGGGAACTGCGACTAGAGACTACAGCCAGAGTCAGGGAGCCAAATTTGAAGAAACTTGAGACTCACGTATCCCTTGAAGATCCTGTACTGTGTCAGGACACCATCAACTCCCCCCACTCCCAGTGCACTGTGCACGCCCTTTGCGGTGACGGATCCATGCAAGTATTCCGGCATGAAGCTAGAACAAACCCGATCCCCCGGCTTCCATTCACTTACTTCGTCGCCTACGGCCACAACTTCACCAGCCATATCAGAACATGGGATTGTCCCGTCTTTGAGAGGACTGATAGAGAGGACATGGAAAGTGAGAAATTATTACGAAGGAGTGATTCACTCATATCTAGTACTCACACTGGATAAATGCCCCTGGAAATCAACAAATCCCTGAAATTGAGGGACACCGCATGGATCTTCACCAGGACCTCAGAGGACTTGAGTACTGGTAGGTCGACGTCTTTAAAAGCTAGGCTTTTGTAGCCTCCTCCGATCTAATGAACACGAGGGTCAGAAAATAGTTGTTCAGACACCGTGAATTGATTCGACCTTTGGTTGGTAGGCAGCGCGGGTTTGAGTGGGCAGAGTCATGATGATAGAGGAAAGAAAGGAAGCAATATCAAACAGGCCTTCGTTCGGTGAGCCTCTTTATAGACTTCTCGTCGTACAAAGTAGACCACCTTCGCATGTAGCAAATGACGAAGTCGCCAAGGACCATGTGCGGCCCGCAGAGTTTCGATGGGACATGGCCATGGATGAGTGATACGATTGTAATGCCCTTACCTGAGGGATCTACCGGTTCAGCCGGGAAAAGCCCTGGAGGAGTCATTGAGGAGTCATCTGTAGGTCGCCGGAGAGACCGAGTGAGCGCCAAACCGTTCTCTAGCTCCGAATCCATAACCTTGAGGGGGACTGGAGTTCGAAATTCGGTCCCGCAAACGAGTCAGAATCATTCTGATAGAGCGGGGTTCGGATTCGGGGGGGCACAAGTCGGAGGACTCAGCGATCAAAGGGGATCTGGAACGAAAGAAGACAAGCAGGAGACGGCGGGCGCTGATAGGCATTGATACCGAATGCCGAATGACATATGATGGGGAGCGTAATGGTCACTGGTGTACTAGTATATCAGTCATTTCTTGACTCTAAACTTCGGCAACACGCTACTGCCCCCAATCGCACGACCATCCGAGCTGAGTCGCTTGGATAGTAGTAGGAGACCAGTGGTTGGATAGAAATCTAGAAAACATAAGCACTACGATAGGAACGTACCAAACTTTCAACATCCCGCCTTGAGTTGAGCTGAGTAGCAGGTACTAGTCTCTCTGCCTCCATTACAACATCGGTCATGGACTCGCCGTCCATTGTTGTGTGGACACCGGGGGCTAGCAGCGTCCGAATCCATCTTCAAATTTCCGTGTGCCATGGAATCTCGAGAAAAGGATAGAGAACCACGCTGAGCATTGCTGAAGATTTCGTTGGCGAGAAGTCAGAGGCTGCCCTAAGTGAAGAAAGGAATGGACCGACAAAAGGGAGTTCCAAGTGAAGGTGTATGTATACGTCAGTATGGCGGCAGTATCGGAAAAAGCGTCTCCCTTATCCGCCCCTCTCGTCATCCCGATGACACCTTCACTCGCACCGCAGTCCTGCCGCACTGCGCTCAGGACGTGTCTACACGCACCTTGGATTAGCTTCCGCCTTTATAAAGGGCACAACAGAAGCCCTTCAAGTCAAAAGTACTCCTCCCAGAGTATCCGAACTCTCACCTACTTCCCTCAACACACAAACCAGGAAATGAACGTCTTAACTCTCGGCGGATCCAAGAATATCGGATATTACTCTTCTATCCGGCTTCTCGGTAATTTCCGCGCTTGTTCTCCAACTTCCGGGTTCGATTCTAACTTGCCCCCAGATGCCGGCTCTACTGTAACGTTCCTGCTACGAAACGCCTCCTGCTTCGACAGCGACGAGAGGATCCAGAAATATGTTGCTTCCGGGAAGGCATTCCTCTTTAAAGGGGACGGACTCGTTCAAGACGATGTCAGGAAAGCCTGGGAGGCAGCTGAGAAGAATGGAAAGAAGCCTGTCGATCTATTGCTCTTCACTGTTGGTGTGTATTTGATAAGACATTGATGTCCAACCTCTTTCTCACAAGCAACGTGGTCCACCCTACCAGGAGGAGTCCCATCCTTCGAACTAACGAAAGGTCTCGTCGTTAAACCATACAACTTGGTGACACAGTGCTTCCTCAACGTGCTGACCACCATCCCACCAAACTCTCCTCGCCCAAAAATAGTGGCGATATCTTCAACGGGAGTAACGAAAAGCTCGTATGCATCCGTCCCGCTACCCATCAAACTTTTGTACTCTTGCATGAAGAGTATACACTACGATAAACAGGGGGTAGAACGCGTTGCGCATCACTGTGCTGGGTGGAACTGGAACGACAGTGAAGCTGGCTCCCCCGTGCTTTCCGCCGATTGGAGAATGCAAGAAGGGTTACCCGAGGCAGGGACGTTGAGGGATGTTCTATTGATTCGACCGGGTCTCCTGACAGATGGGAGGTGCATGGCTGAAGAGGAACGGAAAGGGAAAACGCCGTACAGAGTCAGTGAGGAAGACATCCGTGGGTGGACGGTATCGCGACAGGATGTTGCGCATTTTATTGCGGATGCTGTGTTGAATAGGTGGGAGGAGTATAGGAATAAGTCTGTGACTGTTGTGTATTAGTTTCTTTTGTCTCTGGATACCCTAGCTTTCGGACCTCGTACTACTTATGTTTGTTGTCTATAATTGCTGTTGCTTTATATAATGGGTTCTCTAGTTCATATAAGCTTTGTGTCTTGTATTTCGAATATACTCCTTACTAAATTCCAAAACACGTACTTGGAAGTGGGTGCCTGTGGATCCAAGATCATAGCATATCATACATTCTTGACCCGCTGAGGTCCATGGCTATTGCACTACATTTATTCGAAAAATATCAGCAAACTTTTCCTCTGCGACTTCACCGCTCAAGCTACCTTAATCACCACCTTTCCAACATGCTTCTGCGACTCGAGATGTTCAAAAGCCTTCACCGAATCCTCAAACGCGAAGACTTTGTCAATGACCGGCTTAGTAATCTCCGGACGGGAAGTTATCAACCGATTCATGGTTTTGAAACTACAAGTAAAATGTGAGGTTCCCTGGTGACAAGGAGAAATAAAACTGGGGACGTACGATTCGACGGACCCGATTTGAATCCCTCTCACGTTCAATTGCCTCGACATGATAGCGATAATTAAGTTGGCGACTTGACCTCCAGTTTCTTGCTGTTCGTTTCAATTTCAGTACCATGGAAATGGTAAGTAAGACATGCGGGCTACGCACCATATCAAGGAATCCGATGATACTGATAAACCCGGATCGCCTAGTAGCTTGCAACGACTTGACCAACGTTCCGGGACCACCAACTTCGATGGTGTAGTCTACGCCTCGGTCGTTGGTGATTTTCAAGACTTCCTCGTGCCACTCTGGTGTTTTGACGTAGTTGATGAAATGGTGGGCTCCGAGCTTTTTCGCGATGGCGAGTTTGTCGTCGGATGAGGAGGTGACTATTACGGTCGCTCCGGAGGCTACGGCGAATTGGAGTGCGAAGCTGAAGTACGAAGATTGAAGTTGGGAGAGTGGGATAAGTTGTTTGAACGTACATTGATACACCGCCAGTACCCTGGATGAGGACTGTATCTCCGGCTTTGATAGGGACTGGATCGGTGAGAGCGTTGTAGGCCGTTACGGCGGCGCAAGGTAGAGTAGCCCCTTCTTCGTACGATAGGTGTTCGGGAATTGCGACCAAGGACTGAGTACAGTCAAAAAAGTTGTCGAATACGGGACCTGAACCGGACTCACGTATTCCTTGAAAATCTTGTATTGGGTTAGAACGCCATCCACTTCTCCCGCTCCTAGAGCACTGCTGGTGCTCTTCGCCGTGACGGGTCCATGTAAATGTTCGGTTGTGAAGTTGGCGCAGACGCGATCGCCTGTTTTCCATTCGGTTACCTCGTTGCCTGTGGCTACGACTTCACCGGCCATGTCGGAGCATGGGATTAGTCCGTCTTTGGAGGGGCTAAAGGGAGTTGAGATGAACGGATTTGAATGATAGCTAGTCCAGTACGCACCCTGGATACATCCCTGTGGAGATCACCAGATCTCTGTAGTTGAGGGAAACGGCGTGGACTTTGACTAGGACTTCGGTAGATTGAAGAGATGGCAAGTCGACGCTCTTGAAGGCCAGGTTTTTGTAACCTGTTCCGATCTGACAATAATAACTATTCAGTATGAAATCGTTGAGGTGGTAGCAAAGTAGCCTTGGATGACCTTTGGGTGATAGGCAGCACGAGTTTGAGTGGGGAGAGCCATGATATGAGAGGAAAGGAATAAAACGTTGTCGAGCACCCTTCATCTCATGAGCCTCTTTATAGTCCTTTCCCGAGGCGGCTTTCGGAATCCATCCGGGCTTGCAGTGGGCAGATGACGAGACACCATGCTCAGCGTGAATGAGATAGATGAGCTTGGATGAGTGATATAATTGAATGTTCTTACTGATGATCGACCGGTTCAGTCGGGGAAAACCCGGGCGGCGGGGGGTAACACCTGTAAGCAAACAATCGACTGGATTGCGCGAGGAGGTTCGCGAAGGCGGTCGGTTCGGAGAATGACGCTTAGCCATAGAGAAGTTTATCAGTCAGGGGAGACCTTTGTCGGGGTGATATATATCGTTACGCACGACGGCCAGCCGGGTGGCCCGTGGTGGACTAGTGGAAGGGCCTGTGATGAACTTATTGAGGGCATCTTAGTTCATTCCTGAGCTCGTTCTGGATATTCGATGAGGCATGCTGTCGGTCTACGATGTTGCTTGATCATTCGGTAAGTAGTGAAACCTTGACTGATGAAGAATCTGACATACCCTTTCTAACTGTCGCGGTCGGCCTGTATTACGTATAGAACTTTCACCAACTCCCGACAAGTTGACACCTTTTGAGCATGTATTTCCCAGGTAGGTGCCACGACATGACTTATCCTCCCAATGACAAGGTTGAGCCGGACCATGCTACCACCACTCGGCAGTCGTTGATTTCCCCTCGCAATTCAGATCTTGGTTCGGTTTTGTGGACTATGGGGACGATCCATTGAGTCAAGATATTACAGACAACACGTACTCGAGGTAACAGACAGGCAAAGCAGAGATAACGGACGAATTAGATGGTAGGCAAAACGGACGAATGTTCAATGTTATGACGAGGGGTCTTTTGAATCTACAGCCATGGAATCGTCTTCATCGTCTTCAGGTATGTCGTCCGCAGAAGGTACGGCAGCAGAGTTTATCGCGCCAGTAGTCAACGCTGCTGCTCCGCCAGGGCCTTTCGTTAGTGGCGTCACATCCCTAAATGGCGTTGGAACAGTTAACAAAAGAAGATAACTCCAGTTGTATCTCGAGGGGCACGCACCATTTTATCTGGAACCTCGTAACTCTCGGCTTCTTGTTGATATCCCTCACGAGTTTGTCCACGGCAACCTTTGACGGAGGGTTCTCTTTCATCTCCTCGTTGTCGTATTCTGTGTTCTGGTAGTATCCCACCCGTACGAACTCTTGGTCTTTGTAACTGCCCGTCAAGATTAACGCAGATACACCTAGTAGGTCTTCTGGGGGGACTTTGGCGTGGTCGGGTGGGGATCCTTCGAATTCGAACACGTTGGTGCCGATGGGTACGGGCCCAACGAGACAGTCGTCGAGTTCTTGGTCGAGTTCTTCGTTGCCCGGTGATGAGACGTATATCAGTTTCCATTCGAGGTCTGAAATGGGTGGGTTTGGGTGAAGAAAACGCGTGATAAGAGGGTAGAGACGGACCATCTGGGAGAGCCGCGATACATTCAAAGGTGACGCGAAATTTGTACGGGTCTGAGAACCGGGCTGGGTTGTTGATGAATTCGACGTCCTGTAAGTGACAAGTTTGACGCGTTTTTGTAAGTAAATTTGAAGAAGGATGACAGGATCAGAGACGTACACGTATTGTTACGATGGACATGGTGTAGTGGCAAAAGGAACGGTTAGAGCAGAGCAAAAAGCAGAACTGACGACCGGCGATTGGCTCCCTATTCTGTATAGACTTCCGGCCGTGACTTGCCTTATTTGGCAAGTTTTAAGACCACGTGGTACTTGCCTCCGGATCCATTCCAGCGTGATTTCCTTCGGTGGTCGCTTTTTGTTTTCAACATTGACAACGCCAACGGCTACGAATTTTCACGACTTCGTTCCAGTTCACGTTCAAACAAACGTCTTCATCTTCATTTTTCGTTCTCCCATTCTCTGTTATTCATTTGCTCGCTTGACGCACTTATTATGTTCTTTGGCTCTCTGGCTTTCACTGGCTCTGTTTGAATAGTTCTTGTTCCGTTTGTTCTATCTGTATCATGTCACAACCAATATCGGTACCAACACCAGGCCCATCTACCTCACCAGAATCCCAATCTCAGTCATCACCCCATGGTTTACCTTCCTCACCGCCGCCACAACATTCAACGTCGCAATCGTTTCCTGCGACCCAATCATCCCCTCCGCCTGTTGCGATACGCCTCCCCATTCGAGCTCCATCTGCATCGGCAGACAACTCGAGGATCAAATTTATCTGGCCCGAGAACGACGAGGCAGCAAGGTCGTTTGCTGCTGGCTTCCCAGCTGAGCATGCTTCGGCTGATTTCTCGATTGCCCGTACGTTCCCACTGTGTATTGGTTATTGTGACTCAGACTTATTAAGTCATTCTTTGATTTAATAGCCGATGGTTCTTTTGTCGAGACTTCCTCGGGAGCAGCAGCGATGGAGTTGAAGAGAAAATACGATAGTGAACTTGGTCGTAATGCAAGCATGAAGACCCCGTATGCGATTACTGCGTTCATCAACCAGCATGGGAGAAGAATGTTTAGGATTGGGTGAGTAGTTTGAGTGTTCTCCCACGGATTTCACTCACTTTCTCACTTTCTGTCGCAGTCATCGAGATTTGTCTGCTCCTGCGACAGCGGGGCACACAGCCGAGGACCAAATCATCAATCGTGCTTCCTCTTCATCGTCTGCCAACCCTCACGGTCCTTTCACGTCTCTATCTTCCCATGTTTCATCCACAACCACATCGAGCAGACGACGGTCCGGGCGGCTCAGCATGTTCCTCCGGCCTCAACAAAATTCTAACGGCAGTAGCTCAACCACAACGAGACCCATGTACTACTCGACAAAGAACAAGAACAAGCTCCGCAAACCTCGTTCTAATCCCGATTTACAGCAACAACAACAACTCCAAGCAACTTCACCTACACGACCCACAATCGGTCTACCGCCCTACGCGAGCTCCACCTTACCCGGATCAATGAGGAAAAAGTCGACTGGGGGGAGAACACATTCCTTGAGCGTCACGGCGATTGATCGACAATCCCCATATTCACATTCACATTCCCCGTTTCAAGTTGGGTCGTTTTTGTATACGGCACCTTCGTCGTCCACGTCTGCTTCTGCGTCGTCATCTCAGTCTGGATTTGATACGTTGAGTCCTCCTAGGCACCCTCATCAATCACCTTCGGGAGGGATGCAGAGGAGGGGAGATGTGTTTGGGGAAGTGATGAATTGGAATTTGGCGACGGCTGGACATGGGTATGCGTATGGGAGGAACAGAGATCGAAATAATTCGACTACGTCGTCGATGTCGATGGCAGCGACGGCTGGAGGGTCTTATATGTCGCCTTCGTCGCTCTCGTCTTCGGTGTCGTCTTCGAGATCGAGTGTCGGAGTTGCGGTTGGAGAGTTTGGAGAGGTGATCCAGCCTCATGACGGTGGCGGGAGGTCTCAGAGAAGTGGGAGCAATGCAACGGATCATTCGACCTCTTCGCCGCAGATTCAACATTCGCAGTCTTCCCAGTCCCAATCCCAATCGCAGGTGATACCGAGACCGTTTGGGAGCAATGTGACGTTTGAACCGAGGTGGAGACCGAAACAGAGGCATCAGCAACATCAGAGGGGGAGAAATTCTGTTTCGAACATTTATCGAGGGTACGGATATGGAGATGGATATAGGACTCCACCTCCACCTGTACCTTCCTTGCCCTCGTTACCCTTCGGTCCAGACGCAGGTCCGTCGTTTAGCAACGGAGTCGGCATCGGAACACCCACATCGAACCGCACTGAAGAAAGAAGACGAAAGAGCCAGAGTTGGTCTGGAGTCGGAGCGGATGCGGATTCGGACGATATGACGAATAACGGGACGGGGCTTTCGAAAGATACGGGGTATGTTTCTGAGAGTGTTTCGGTTGATGGGGAGGAGGAGGGGAGGGAGGAGTTTGAGCTTTGGAGTGCTTATTTTGATACGCACATTCCGGGTGGTGGGCAGCCGTTGTCGTCGTTCACGACTAGGTTGAATGGGGTTGGGGGGTTGGGAGAGGGTGGAAAGAAGAAGGATGGGGATTTGGAAAGTGATATGCCGGAGGTTCATGTCAATGGCGATGGTGGGAGTGTTGATGATACCCAAGGCGATGGGACGAATGGGAAAGGGAAAGCTCCACAGCAGGGTCAGGATGGGGAGGAAGAATCGGATTATTCGATCTTCCTGCGACAGGAAGGCATGAGCTCGAGGTTACGAGCCATGCCTTCGTTGGATTCGGTGATGACCGCACGGCAAGGACAAGGCGCACGTCGGCGGTCTTCTTCCGAGAATTTGAACTTCCGAGTTCGACGGCGGAGAGTGGGTAAAGTGGATGAGGGAGAGGAAGCGTATGCGGATGGGGAGGACTTTGACGAGGACGACGATATTGAGACGCCTCCAAGACCACCGTCGGCTATCAGGATGAGGAGACCTGAGCAGGATGAGCCACCAAAGACAGACGGGGAGAATCAGATTGATAGCCAGAACCAGAATCAGAACAGTCCGAGCCAGGCCCATCAAATCCCCGCGATTCACGTTCAAAGCCACTCAATTTCCTCATCTTCCTCTACGTCAACCTCTACCTCTACTTCCACACCTTCAGACTCGGATGGTCAATCCGTGACTATCTCTGATGACCTACACGTCGACCATGAGTTCCCCAAGACGCCTACCCCGCCTGCTGCTCCCACTGCACCCCATCAGGTACATGTTCAACCCTTACCGACGACAGCGAGGCATACGCATTTTTCGACGGAAGTGTTTGATGTGTTGCAGACGTATCGTGGGTTACCGCTTTTGGACCGGTTGGAGAAGCAAAAGTCGAAGAGGAGAGGAAGCCGGAGACGGAGGGGGAGACCCAGTGGCGCTTCTGCTTCTGCTTCGAGTGCCAGTGGGGCGGAGGAAGAGGACGGGGATGACTTCGAGATGGACGGAGAGGACGGTCGAGATGTGGACGGCGATGTCGAGAATGAAAACGGCGTTAACGACGACAACGATGATGATGGGGAGGACGAGTGGGTGATCAAGTTGTCGCTTGAGGATGACGAGAGTGCGGCGCCAAGGAATGATCCTAGGTTCGTTATTTGGGGAGAGCTGCACGAGTCGAATGGGGATGAGGATGATGGCGTGAGAAGTTCTAGTAACGTGAGTCAGGTTGCTGGGAGTACGAGTCGGGCGAGCAGTATCAGCGTGGGTGGTGGATCTGAGAGTGTTAGTCTGCCTGGGGGTGGGAGGAGCAGAGGTGGCAGCTTGAGTAAGAGAAAGGTGAAGAAGGAGTTGAAGAAGAAGGAGAAGGAGGCGAGAAGTCGGAGTGGGTCTGGGACTGCTGGCGTTGGTGTGGACGGGATTCCATTGCCCGGATCAAGTCAGTCTTCAGACCATGGTGCAGAACCGACGCCGGCTGCACCGACACCTACGAGTCAAGACGACGGCAAGGAGAAGAAGAAACAACTGTTGGCAGCGACCATAGAGAGGTGGCTCGCTCAAGTCACGAGCGAGTTCAACTATGACGAGTTGTTGGTCTTCTTCTTGACGTATCGTACCTACATCAGCCCTCTCGACCTGGCGCACCTTTTCATTTGTCGCTTCCATTGGGCCGTTTCGGATTCGGAATATGGTGCTTCCGGGAACACGGGTCCAGAAGTGAAACGAGTCGTTCGGCTGAGGACGTTCGTCGCGTTCAAGTTCTGGCTCACCACCTTCTTCGTCATGGATTTCATGAATAACAGAGAGCTGAGGGTACTTCTCGCGAAGTGGTTGAATGACTTTGTGAAAGACCCGATTTTGGAGAGGTATCCGGATGCATTGGTGAGCTCTCTCTTTCATCTGACTACTTGTTGCTATCGTATTGATCAATTGCAACAGAACATTGTGAAGAAACTCCGCAAGGTGGCCAAGGAATGCAAACGAGCATGGGTACCTCTACCTCCGAAGAAGTCCCAAGCATCACCTACGGAGGCTAAGGGAGATGGCTCAAACTTGACTTCTCCAGGGTCGGCCGCTTCTTCCTCCCTTCCTACTCCCGATGCCACCGAACCTCCCGGGAGAGAACACCTCCTGGGAGAACGATTTGCTGAGGCGGCGTTGGCCCTCAAGAAGACTCGCGAGCGGAAAGAACGAGACGAGGACTCTGACGTCGATCTTGATTTCGTACCGGATCACGTAGCCGCCACTGCCGCGGGGCTTCACATACAACTTGGCCCGACCGGGATACCGTTATCATCATTGTCTATTCTCCAAAGGACGGATTTAGCACCCGGACCTTCGTCACCAGATGTCGAAGCATCGATGGCGCAGGATATTTCGTATCAACCGCTTCCTCCGTTGCATGGGAATTTGCTGTCGAAAGTAATGGGGAGACTTGGGAAGTTCAAGAGGGTGTTGAAGGATCACCGTACCATGGGAAGGATGACAACGTATGGTGGGTATGGAGGAGATGGGTCTGGGATAGCACCGATTGGCAGTGACTTGAGGGGATATCCGGCAATCAATATTGAAAGTTTCTCTAGGCTCGCGGTAGCTGATTCTTTGAGGAGTCCCACTCCGCATACGACACAACAAGCTCCCGGTGTCCTTGTGAACGCTCCTTCGATCTCGACGTTGCGGAATACAGAAACACAGGCCCCCCATACTCAATCATCTCCAGCTGCACCCAGCGTAGAGGCACAGACCCAAGATCAAACCCAGCACCCTATTTCACCAACCACTTCTCTATCCGTATCAGTGGCTGGTAATCAACCCTCCGAAGGATCTTCCACAGAAGATTCCGGCTCCCTCAAAGTCCCCTCAACCCCCCGACATCCTGACGACACAGTATCCCTCTCATCCCGTACCTCCTCCATCTCACTCGCTCGTACGTCTTCTACCGACTCCTTTGGCGTCCCGCTTTCAGCGACCCGATCGTCTGCGATGTTCCCTGCCTTCCGTTCTCCCTGGCAATTCGACGTCGTCTCGCTCGATGAATTATCGGATACTTCATCAAATGAGGATGGGGAGCACGAACATGACCCGACTCTCCCACCTGGCCTGACCGGAGCGCATAGCCTCTTTAACCAGCACCAGAATAGACCTCAGAGAAGGCTTCCCACGAGGAGAATCATGGAGGTCACTAATGACGATCGGGGGACGGTATCGTCCATGGGTATCATTTCGAGGCGTTCGCATGCATCCACGGCCTCTACTAGTTCTATTGGGGGTGAAGAGGATGCTGGACCAGGGTTGGGTCGGGGAATCCAACAGTGGCAGTTGAATGAACTGGTCGATTCGTTGACAGACAATGAGGAACCCGGGGATGTGGAAGATGCGTTAAAGAGATTGGAGGGGCATATCAACCCCGATAAGGTCTTGGAGAAGGCGAATAAGGTGGAGGGGTGGGTGAGGACCATCAGGGATAAGCTTCAGGCAGGTGATTATGACGAGGACGAGCGGCCGAGGTGGATGGATGAGGATGATGACGAAGAGAATGAACACGAGAGGGAGCAGAATACCCTGGCGGAGGTGGAGGGGGAAGACAGTGCGGGCAGTGCATTCGAACAACATATTGATGGCAACGGGAATGCGAGAGTTGGTGAGGGCACGGGCGTCGAAGCGGTCAAGACACCAGTTGGTGCCGTATCCCCACCACGCGGGGCGGTCACAACGGATGCTAAACCTGCTCCAGAAGATGTCGTTCCTATTGAGATTTTGCAGAGCAGGTTATCCGACCTCCCATCCCTCATACCTAACCGGCCCTCGATTGCACTACGAACCAGCCTCTCAGCACGCCACCATTCCTTTGTCCTCGACTCTAAAGCGGACGTCCTCGCGCAGTATTTCGCAGTGATTGATCGTGATTTGTTTTGTGCACTCGGTTTCGACGAGCTACTGGCGGGAGACTGGATGAGCTGCAACGAGATCGAAGTGTACAGTTGGAAGCAGTACATGATTGACTGCGCAAGGTGGAGAGCAGAATCGAGGTATCCTGAAAGGACAAGTGCATTAGGGAACATCCGCGCGAGGTTCAATCTTGTGGCGAACTTTGCAGTCTCGGAGGTCGTGCACACACATCCTAGTGACCGCGTACACGTGTTCGTGAAACTGCTTCATGTGGCTTGGGTGAGTAACCAGGTTTCTTTTTTGAGGTACTGCTCTTAAGTGCTCCATATAGCGGTCGTACCACAGGAACAACCTGAACAACGTTGTCGCGATCATAACTGGATTGCAGAGCACATGGGTTGAGCAAGCGATGCAAAGGTCGATATCTCGTCTATCATCGTGGGATGCCCGTATATTCCGAGACCTACAGCTCTACATCGCCAACACCAACTGCTTCCAGTACCTCCGCGAAGCTATTGAAAGAATCATGGATGCCAAAACTATCGACACAACTGGCCACAGCTCCTCCGTCGTCAATGGTGCACACGTCGATCAGTCAGGAAGAAACCGAGGCAGCAGGGGAACAGCACCCTCAGCGTGTATACCTTTCGTCGGTATATACCTTTCACAGCTTTACCAGCACCACCAACTTCCCGATCTCATTGACCCCACTGCCCCCAACGAAGCTGTTGGCATCGATCCTGTGACATCAAATCTTGAACCCCCGGCTCATCCTGAAGTTTTCGATGCTCTCGCCCCCCTTCCGTCCTCGTTACATCTGGAGCCGCTTATCAATGTACAGAAGCAGCGGTTAATTGCAAGCGTCGTGAAGTCGTGTATAAGTGGCCAACAGTTCGCAAGTAGGATACGGTTCTCCGCGGATGACCCGAACATTCACAAGGCTTGCTTGGAGCTTCAAGCCTCCGATTCACAAACCCTCCAACGTGTTCTACATTCTCTTCCTGGTTAGACTAGCGACTAAGATATATGTTAGTTATGTGTTCGTCTCTCGCTCGGAAACTGTGTATGTATCTTTCCTATCTCCACCTCCTTTTTTACCTCTTCTACTGCTCTCAATGGATATTTATGTACTTTTTCCCCCAATCTCGCACACTTACGACCACTTTCATGCATCACACATTCATGATTGTCTCACCCCTTCGTTCAAAATTCAGTGAAGCACTGTTTTCTCTTTTGCTGTCCAATATAGAGTTTGTTGAGTATCTATGTTTCATTTCTGTTGTCCTTCTCCATTCCGGTTCTCCTTTGGTCAAATGCCATTCTCCGAGGCGCATTCGTAAATCTCCTCTCACAACGATCCTACCCTTTGTGAAGCCCGCTCTGTAACAAACCGGTCACTATTTACCGGTTGACCCGGTCGATCATCAGACTGCTCTTGGCAAACTCGTCATCTGCTGCCCTGATGCCGATACGGATATTGTACATCCCGGGTGAGAGTCAGAGATGGACTACAAAGGTTCGTGGGATGAATCTGTTTAACCAAATTTCGTTGGTTTCTACTAACATCATGGCTCTCCCCACTCAAGCCCGTGCTGCCTATCACCCAAAGGTCAGACCAACTCCTCGTGGATAGAGGTTTTCTGATCCAGATGTTTAATAGGCCGGAGCAGGATACCAAAGTCTAGCTTTCAAGGACGTCGACTTGCCTACGCTCAAATCTTCCGAGGTGCTAGTGAAGATTCACGCCGTTTCCCTCAACTTCAGAGATTTAATGATCTCCCAAGGGAGGTATCCGATGTGCGTAGTGGTGTCACTGTTCAAGCCACCCTCCTCGTTGATACCTCGACTATTTCTTGTTATGCACCAGTGGTCTCAAGGACGGAACGATCCCATGCTCCGACATGGCTGGTGAGGTTCTGGCCACAGGCGATGAAGTGAGCGACTGGAAGACAGGGGACCGCGTGTGTGCCAACTTCGCACCGGAGCATCTGCATGGGGACGTTACAGCGAAGAGTTCGAGCAGTGCCTTGGGAGCGGGAGAGGTAGATGGCGTTCTGACGCAGTACAGGATTTTCAAGGATTATGTGAGTCTGACTGGATTGGTCTCTCCTTTGATTGTATTCAACGACCTCGACTGCCATGACTCGTAGTCCTTGGTTGCAGTTCCCGAGCATCTATCATACGAAGAGGGGGCTACTCTGCCTTGCGCCGCCGTGACCGCCTACAACGCCCTCACCAATCCTGTCTCTATCAAAGCTGGAGATACAGTACTTATTCAGGGAACTGGTGGCGTTTCGATGTACGTGCTTGTCTCGACTTAGCATCGTCCTAGGCCTCTAACCATCTTCGCGCTAGCTTCGCTCTGCAGTTTGCCGTAGCCTCTGGAGCGACCGTAATTGTCACTTCCTCTTCTGACGATAAACTCGCCATAGCGAAGAAACTAGGGGCCCACCACTTCATCAATTATGCCAAGACACCAGAGTGGCACACAGAAGTTTTGAGGATAACTCGTGACCGAGGTGTGGATTACACCATTGAGGTCGGTGGTCCTGGAACACTGGCCAAGTCGCTACAGGCCACCAGGCGGTCTGGTTTTATCAGTATCATTGGAGCTCTCGATGTGGTGCGTGGCCTTCGTGATTACTTACCTTCGCATTCGTGTTCAGTTCCGAACGGACAGAGGGAATCTGGGTCCGAAAACTCCAGTGTGATTTTCTCTGCCATTCATAGGCAATTAAATCTGAGAGGAGTTCAAGTCGGATCGGTTGAATCGTACGTCCTTAATCCCTTCGAGACTTACATCTTTTCCCGAAGTCTTACATCCATTCTCGTAGCTTCAAAAACATGAATCGATTGATGGTGTCTCGACCTGAGATCACTAGGCCGGTCATTGATAAAGTTTTCGCGTTTGAGGACTCCGCGAGGGCTTTCGAACATCTTGAGTCGCAGAGACACGTCGGGAAGGTAGTGATCAATGTGATTTGAATTCTCGAGCCGGAGAAGAAGGAACGTGCGGTCAAGCTTGACGGTAGACCTAAGTTTTATACCGAAACACCATAAGTCAATATTCTATTATATGGCCGCGACCTCGGACACGTAGACACACTCCCAAAATCGGGCAAGGGGTATTCGGGTGTTATTCGTATACCGATCAACACCTGAGCTCACCTGGACCCAAGCTGTCGGATCGGTACCGGCCTACCGCCACAAATAACGAGTTAGGAGCAAGAATAGCCTTAACCAGCTGAAAATCTGGGACAAGACGTCCCGGAGGTCGCTATTTGGTAGGTGCGTTAAGCACAGGCCACCTCAGGCCACCTACTTGGTGTGCTTTAGCTTTAGCTCTCCATTCGAATATGGAAGTGGGTCCACGTGGGTCCCTGAACCAAGGAATTTTCTCACGGTGCACACCTCACCTCATGCCTCTCCGACAACGACCCCCCAACTGCACCATTTCATTTCGTCTGCAAAATGTCCCGTCTATATTTGATTAAAAAATCTCCGAGGACTACTTGCTCAGACCTAGGCCCTTTGTGAGCGGTTATCTATTTGGTACGGAACTGAGTTCATTTTCTCAAGAAATTTCCATGATTCTCATATCAGAAGCCAAACAGAACACAAACGGCGCCACTTCGGAAATGAAGAGAAGACAGATCATTATGAGTATAAGAGAGAGCGTTCCTGGGTCAGCAACTCCGACAACCTTCCAAATTTCAATCCCTGCCTCGCACTTGCCAACGTACGATGGAGGGAGAGATACCTCCATGTGGTACGTACATCTCGGCCTCAGGCCTCAAACACTCTGATCACGGAGAAATTGAAATCTAGGTATTGAAGGATGCGGATTCCCAATCGACATCATTGTCAAGTCAAAAGACGGTGGCCTCTTTGGCACACACACCAAACATCTTGAGCTATTCAACAATTCGTTCCCATCTATCGACTCTGTCGCTCATCGAATCGAGGATGTTGTACCCTTTGAGGAAAATGCCGATGTCGTCGATATGTTTCTCCGTTTCTGTCATAACCACCCCTCCGGACCAATGGATATCGCTTCTTTGGGTGTCGACAGCGCTATTTCGCTCCATAAAGCAGTCCATAGGTATCAGAATTACCATGCTTTGCGGGCGTGTGATACCGCGTTAGAGTGCGTAGAGCCATTTCCGTATCGGGCTTCTCATTGATGAATTCTCTGGTCCATAGTGGACTTTGCCTGGAGTCAGACGACAACGCAATCAAGATTCTTTTCTACCGCACCTTACACATACTCGTCAACGGTCCACTAGACGATCTCGACGATCTCATACGTCGCGCCCTCACGCTCTCTGTGAGACCCCCTCGAACGGCACTCGCCACTTTGCTCGCTTATGGGAGAGGTTATGAAGGTGAAATCTTTGCGATCTATGTGAGTAAAGCGGTCAATCCCCCATCGCTCCGATTCATCCCAATACTTAGCCCTTTCTCGCGCAGGCCATCTACGCAGAGAAATGGCGAGCAGTCTACGAACGCTACCAACGCGTTCTATCTCAACAGCTCAGGCCCAACTCATCACACGACAGACTCCAAGAGCGTGCTCTGCGGGAACACCTGGAGATGACCGGTCACCACATCCCCGCTGTAAATGATTTATACCAAGTGGAGAGTATCCTGGGGACACTGTCTGATTATGATGCGGAAGTATACGGAGACTGGTATTCGAATTTGTATGGGGTAATAAGTGCTTTCCCGACCTGGGAGGGGTGTTCCAGGTTATATAAGGCTCAAGCATTGCGTGGATGACAATGGCGTGGAGTCAGCTGAAGGGGGCGGTTTGTGTGTTGCCATTCATCGGCTTGTGCGTGTACCTGTACTATGTTTGTAGCCTATGTCAAGACTTTAAGCTCATATCACCATAATTCTTTAGTATGAGAGGCACAACGTTCAGAGATGAGAACGGTACCTCGCAGGCCTTCGACTCCGGTGAACTGGAAATTGATATATTGATAGTTCGGTTGGCCATCGTGGAAGAAGGCAGGCGCGGATCCGGCTGCTAGCGGTCGGTCCCAGGACGGCCGTAAGTCTAACCAATGACAACGATGGAAAGAAATGATCGTGAATTCTGGGTACAACTCAATGCCAGTGCACACCCCCATAGTACAGTCGTAAATCGTGGCCACCAACCAAGTGACTAAGTACGCAATGCCTGAGCCTTATACTCATTCGTACACTCTTCCCAAGTCGGGAAACTGCTTATAATCTCACACAACTCCGTATCCCAATCTGCAAATACATCCCCGTAGCTGAGTCCACTTTCATCAGGGATCCCCCACTCCAGGATATCCCGGATAGGGGTTATATCCTCCAAGGTCGGAATGCGATGACCACTCATCTCGAGGTGCTTCCGAAGAGCCTTTGCTTGTAGCCCGTCGCTTGATGAGCCAGTTCTCAGCTGCTGAGATACGACACGCTGGTATCTTTTGTAACTCGTTCGCCATTTTTCTGCATAAATAGCCTGGGATAAAGAGAATTTACCTTTCAGACAAGGGACTTGGAAGCAAAGAAAGGAAGGTTTACTCACGTAGATCGCAAAAACTTCGCCTTCGTATCCTCTCCCGTAAGCGAGTAGAGTCCCAAGAGCCGTTCTGGGAGGCTGCACGGACAGCGTGAGGACCCGACGGATGAGATCGTCGAGGCCGACCAATGGGCCATGCATAAGAGTGTACCAGATCTTGTAAAGAAGGACCTTGATCGCGTTCTCGTCTGACTCTAAGCAAATTTCACTAGGAAAAAGGAGGCCCCGTCAGCTGCCGATGCCTAGGATGTACTGGCCAGAAAAGCGACGCACTCCAACGCAGTATCACACACCCGCAGCGCATGGTAATTCTGATACCTATCCGCAGCTCTATGGAACAAGATAGCGCTATCCGCACCCAATGAGACGATATCCTTCGGGCCGCAAGGGTGGTTGTGACAGAACCGAAGAAACATGTCCACAACGTCGGCATTTTCTTCAAAGGGCACGATATCTTCAATTTGATGAGCGACGACGTCGGTGGATGGAAATGAATTATTGAAGAGCTCTAAATTCTTTGTGTGCGTTCCAAAGAGAATGCCGTCTTTTGACTTGATGATGATGTCGACAGGGAATCCACATCCATCAATAGCTAGTACGGAAGTGTAATGGTCAGGGTGAGGATAAAATGTATCGACTTGTGCCAGTGAGATTTACGTACCACATGCAGGTATTCCTGAGTTTTCCACCTGCATTGTCAGGGGCCCCGGGAGCAGCAGAAGAAAGTGGGCTGATGGGAGTTCTTGAACAACAGCAGATATTGAGTGAGCCGGCTGTCCTGTCTCAATTGCCCCTTATCTTTTGCAACGGTGCCAACTGCGCTCCTGACTCAACTTTTTTGCATCAACCCCGTTCGTGAAGAATGATTGCGGACGGAAGGAAGGGAGGAAAGAGGAAGGAGGAAGGAGGAAGGAGGAAGGAGGAAGGAGGAAAGAGGAAGGAGGAAGGAAGGAGGTGACTCAACCCACCACCCAGATTTGCAGTAGACCCGTCTTCACTTGCAGATTCCCGAATTTACCGTTACTTCCAAGAAATAGTTCTGAATGTTGCTCGGGTCGGATCTCCTCCTGCAAAAGACACCTTCGTAGAAGTTGCTGAGCTTGAGGCTTGAGGCCTGAGGCCTTGAGGTGTGAGCTGGTATGAGTTACAGTGTGAGAAAGAACCGAGACGACACCCGGACCTCCACGGACCTACTCCAAAGCGATGTTTACCGAAACAACATACAGATAAAACATGTACATTTAAGTTACCAAGAAAGTACGGCTATAAAATACATTATTGACATATATATTACAGTAGATCGTCCGACCGTGATTAACAAGAGATCTGAGAGATATCGAATATGGAAGATAACCACATACGGTACGAGGATGGATGATACATCGCAGCAAGAGAATCATGCCTTAGGAACCGGCTAGTCACTGTCAGTGAGGTCAATCACAGCATCGAATTTTCGCTTCGCCGGCGTCACTGCTGGAGCTGAAGAGCCTGAGGGTACCCTCGAAGCTGCGGCTGTAGTGGTGCCCACTGGAGGCATGGGTTGTTGTCGAGTACTTGCACCGGCCAACGTAGTGACTGGTGGGACGTTGACCCTCGCGGGTTGTTGAACATGTGAAGTTCCTGCCATCGTAGTAGTGGCGCCTGAGTGTGGATCGAAGTGGGTATGGGAGTTGATAGTCTGGTTGATGCTCGAACTCGTCGTGATTCCGTTCATCTTGTTGATGAATGGCGCATACTCGTTGCCCCAGATCGCCCTGAGCACTCCTTCGTTTCCTATTTCCTTCAGCAATTTCACGCCCTCCTGTTGAGTTGCCCTCCACCGAGCAGGTTGAAATAGACCGTCATGTTTTGAGACCTAGATCAGCAAACATCACCAATGAGCTCCGATCTCCTAGTCATGTAGAGAAGAACACACCGTCAACCCTTGAGGACTAGACCGAATAATATTAAAGGTAGCAGCTCCGACTGCGTGCGTCTGAAGCTCCTTTTCGATGTGTTTACGCGCCGGAGCACCTATTCGTTCCAGCTTCATCGACCGTTCAGCGTTCGGCGTCGTCAAAAACCTGCGGACTGCGACACAGCTCGGCTGGGTGCACGTGTACCTCTGCACCTTTGCAAGTAGTCTTTGATAAAGCACCTCGTCCGGTTTCGTCCCTAGAACGACTATCGCCCAGTAGTTCATGATGATCTGGATCGCCGACGAGAAAGGCTGAGATGAAACGGCAACACCTTCTCGTTGAGCGAGTTGGCAAATACCGGGGAGGAGAGGTACGAGGTAGTTTTCGAGGTACTCAGAAGTCATCATGGGCTCGAGAACCCGCTTCAAGAGAACCTCAAGGGCTTGGATGCCACCCAGTTTCAAGCAGGTATCGAGGATGGCTAGCATTCCCTCGGACGAGTTGCCACGGATTCTGTGATAGGGATAACCGGTTGTCTGTTGTGTCGCCGTCGGAAGGGCGACCTTTTGGGCGTAGAGCTTGGCCATCTCCGCGACCACAGGCGTGATGGCGGAAACAGATTCTCGGGATGAGCCGAGGACTGCACGTCGAGAGTGAAGTTGTTCGATGCATAACTTCCAACTCATCTCATTCCATTTGAAGCTTCGGATTTTGGGTAGGATCCTGGACAAGAACAGGGAGAGCTTAGCCCCTGAGAAAGAATAGACGAAGCTAAGGGTACTCACGTTGTCGTCAGAAGCTGAGGCGTACCAGCAACAACAATACCATCAAGCAGAGCACAGATAGTTTCCTGGTTGAACGTTCCGCCGTTGGCCTCGATCGATTGGAGGGCCAGCGGTATCGCGACCTCGCTAATACTGGCCAGGGGAAAATCACGGAGGAATGGCTGCGCTTTGGGCTCCTTCGACAAAAGCTGCAGTAGCGGTAGGAGAACAGTCGTTGCACGAGCTTGCATGACATGCTGTGTTTGGCCTGTCATGTTCACCATCCGCTTGAGGGCAGCCATAGCAATTGTTCCATTGCCCGACTCGAGGCACTGAGCGATAAACTTCATCGCCGGTGCGGGGTCGCCTTTGAGCGCCGGCTTTTCTTGATTCGATTGCAGGTAGGGATAGTGATAACTTGGGGATATGGTCTTGACCTGGAAGAGGTCAATGCGATCAAGCACGGTGGTGAGGAACTCGGTGATGATTTCCCTGAGCAGGGATTGGTCCGCAATGCTGGGTGATAGCTGCTTCGTTTCTTGATGAAGATAGGCTGCGTAGGGCTGGAGGACGCCGACATCAACAGGCTCCTTGCGGAGTCGAGGGAGAATACTGTCGTGTTTTGAGTGAGCACCGCGGACCTGGCGGAGGATGGGGATAAAATGACCTTGTTTTCAGACGTTCAATACCATCGTGCTTCATCACTTGATCGGTGAGGAAGCACAGCTCAGAGGTATCAACCCATGGCAGACTGTCGAACGTAAACAGCCTCAACTCCCGCACAAACAGCAGGACGAAGCTAACAGAAGGATCATCTTTTTGGCTGCGGGCCCACGTCCCGAGACGCGACAAATAGTTGAGGCGGGAAGTCACCGACCGGTCACTCAGAACGATCTCCTTGAGCCTAAAGTTTGGGGTGAGCATCATGCTTTCCTCTCCAGTGATAAATCCTCACCCCATGGAGATGTTTGCGTAACCGAATTGAGTGATTGCAGATGCTAGCTCATCGATGGGAAGCATATGCGTAAGACATTCGCCTCGTGTCGTAGTAACAGCTTTGACCCAGAGATCGGGCTTCTCCCACTCGAGAGCAACGTTACACAGAGTTTCGAGTGCGCGAGGGTGGCGTCTGTAGCCAGATGAGCGACATACCCAACTGAAAAGTTCCATATCTTCTGGGGTAGCGTCCGATCCGTCGAGTTCTCGTAGTGCTTCAAGGGCGGCAACGGTTCGTCCGTCACCTTCCTCGTCGCCCAACCGGGTCCATCTCGGCCAGATCACCAATGCAGTGCGTCGATAAACTGACGATAGAGTCACGGTCAGATTGATAGCTCACGGCGGTTGAGGAGACTCCCTTACAGCGTTCTAGATTTCCGCCACACTGAACCCCATTGCAGATAATGAGAATCAGGTAAGTCAATACTGAGACGAGATTGACTACTTACGTTTCCTTGATACCCTTCGTAATCCTGATCGTCCCAGGTTTGGCCTCCAAAGTAATCATCGAATCTTGCTGGTATCGTCTCCGTCTCATCATCAAAGTCAACGTTGTCGCTTATGTGTTTGCCGTCAAGGTCGACCAGATTCTGGATCGATGTGGTACTCTCCTCAATTTCCCCCATCTCCACATCGTCATCTTCCTCAGACTCGTCCCAATAGCCTCCGCGCCGCCCTCCATAGTCGTTGGCTTGCCCAGTTTCGTGATGCTCGATGTGAGCAAGCCCAAGACTAAAGCCTATCTCCTTGGAGAGACAGTCGAGCACCGCTACGGTGTGAGCGTCCTTCCCTTTCAGAGCGCTGGCAGACAAGCTCGCTTGTGAGTATTTGTGGTCAAGCATGTAGATCATCTTGTCCGGCTCGCTTTCTTGTTGCTTCCATGAGAGAAAGATGTGCCGAAGCCTGCCAATCATGTCATTTTGAGAGGAAAGTGAGGGGCGTAGTGAATTCGTGGTGTGGAAAAGGTTGTAGGAGAGAGCAAGGCGGTAGCCACTTTCAATGGGCTTCTACGGCCATGTCAGTCAAGTCAAAGATTATGGAATCAAAATTGACTGACAATTTCATGTGTCACGTCTGTGTACCATGATAGAACAGTGGTCTTCGACAGACTTGGTCCGCTGGTGTTGAAAACTTTTCTGAGTGTCCCGTGAGAAACATGCGCATCGCCCCCAGTAAAACGCGAAGGTAGAACGACAATGATAGACGCAAACATTCCGTTCGTCTTTTCCGTACTTGGGGGGAGGGGTGGAAAAGTTGAGTGTACGTGACTTCGCTCTTCAGTTCCAGTTTTCACTTACTCAACATGGGGCAAGAAACTTTGCAGAAAAGAATTAGTTTCATTTAGCAAGCAGGTAGAAGTACTCACTGAGAACCGGTTTCATATACAAGTAGTTTATAGAGTTCAGCTCGAGGCTTGCTTGCTTGAAAGTTCACCCCAAGAGTCTGGCAAACCTCTTGCACGACTCGTTCCATAAAGGACAGCCACTTGGGCTCCTGAAACTGAACTTTCGACGCGTCCACCTCCCATGTGTCCCTCACTTCTGTGTCGACGATGGTCCTTTCGCCCTTGCCGAACGGTGCTTGTATGGACTTCTCGATTACAGCTTTTGCTTCTCGTTCGCTCAGCGGAAGACCGACGGTTCCCAGACCTTTAAGGCATAGAATCGGGTTCGGGGCATCATCGTAAGTTTTCGTAAAAGCAAAAGATCCTTGAAAGTCGGAATCGGTCTTGAGAGCTGCCTCAAAATCTTCCTAGATCAAAACAGTGAGCTTTAATATGAGCTACGAGAACAGTCGGTTTCGATTTGGCACGAACGAGGATGTTCTCTGAAGGGACTTTGAGCATAGGGATACCATCCTCATCTACGTCATCCAATTTCTCCTCGTCCGAAGTCGCATCAGTGGTCATATCGTGGTTTTCTTGAGCAGACTGTTCATCCGGTGCAGTGGAGGGCTCTTGATGTTCAGAGGTGGCGAGTTCGGCCGCCTCAACCGAGCGGTTGCTTTGTGTGGATTCCGGAGATTCTACTTCCATATCCTCGGGTCCTTGAGTGGGAAAACGTTCCCTTGAGGAACGTTCAGAACGCAGAACAGCCTGTCGTTTGAGACAAGCGAGAAGACACGATGGGTCACGTTGTGACTATCGTGATGGTCTTTGTGACCTGACGCGTCTGACTCGGAGCCGTCCCGTCACCTCCAAGCAAACTTCACGCCAATATGGAAAGGGAACGATGAAAACCAAATAAGAGAGCATGAGTTACAGTACATTATCAAAAGACAGAGTTGAATGTCCGAGTCCAACCAACAAGGTAAGTATGCCATATCGCCCAACCAACTCGGAAAATCATGGGCTTTCGGAAGTGAGGTCGATCACAGCATCAAATTTCCGCTTCGCCGGCGTGACTGGAGCTGCACGGCCCAGAGTCACAGCCGTAGCAATACCGGCTCGAGTAGTAGATTGTTGCCCGAGTTGGGCATTTGCACCCTGTGCTACAAGAACGCCTGGCACGACTCCACCCATTGTAACCGCTGGCCTTGGCGGGGGTAGCTGGGTACGTGAAGGTCCTGCCACCGCAGCACTAGCGCTAGTAGTAGCGGGGTTGTTGAGATGCGGGTAGACATTCTGGTCCGCTGTCTGTGTGCTCGTGGGGATCCCGTTCATCTTGTGGATGAACGTCGTATATCCGTCACCCCATATTGCCTTGATCACTCCCTCTTGCCCGATTTCCTTCAACAACTTCACCCCTTCCTGTTGAGTAGCTCTCCATCGAGCAGGCTGGAATAGCGCGTCATGTTTCTTGATCTACAGAAAAACGAAATCAGCAATGATTTTCGGAATTTGTCCGCCGTTAGAACGTACCGTTAATCCCTGGGGAGTCGTTCGAATGAGTTCGAACGTAGCGGCGCCATACGCATACGTCTGTAGCTCCTTCTCGACATGCTTCCGGGCAGGAGCGCCTATCCGATCCAGCTTCATCGAGTGCTCGGCGTTTGGAGCGGTTAAAAACTTGCGAACCTGTACACAATTGTGCTGTTGGCAGTTGAATTTCTGCAATTTGGCGAGTAATGGCTGAGCGGCGGCTTCGCTCGGTTTTATCCCCAGGATAACCCTCACCCAGTTGTTCATGATAGTCCGAACCGCCGACGCAAAGGGCTCGGATGATACTGCCTTGCCCTCCCGTTGAGCGAGCTGACAAAGACCGGGAAGGAGGGGAACAAGGGCGTTCCTGAGGTACTCGGGAGTCACCTTGGGCGCGAGGACGCGTTTCAGGACAACTGCAAGGGCTGATAGACCGCCAAGTTTGTCGCAGGTATCCAAGATGGCCAGAATGGACGTAGCCTGGGTGTTTCGCGTCCCGTAGTGGGAGTAACTCTTCGTTGGTTGCGCTGCAGGAAGGGAGACCTTTTGAGCATAGAGCTTGGCCATTCCTCCGACTGCACTCTTGACAAGAGATTCGGCTCCTGGTGCTGTGGTGAAAGCCTTACGACGGGAATAGAGCTGTTCCATGCATAGCTTCCAACTCGTCTCGTCCCATTTGAGGCTGTGTATCTTGGGGAGAATCCTGGATGAACCCGATGTTCAGCTGATGAGGGGAGGATAAGTGAGGTCGAATACTTACACGGACGTCAGGACTTGAGGTTTACCACAAATTACGAGGCTATCAAGCAGAGCACAGATGATATCCTGGGTGAAAGTCCCGCCTTTAGCTTCGATCGATTGGAGGACTAGCGGTATTGCAACCTCGCTGATGCCACCCAAAGGAACTTGAAGTTGAGGAAGAAGCGGCTTCGTTTTCGGGTCATTTGACAAGAGCCGTATGAGTGGTAGAAGCACAGTCGTTGCTCGTGCTCGTGCGATATCCTGTGTTTGCCCCGTCATATCCGTCATGCGCTTCAGAGCGGCAATGGCAATGGGAGCGTTGCCGGACTCGAGGCACTGCGTGATGAACTTCATAGCTATTGCAGGGTCACCTTTCAGCGACCCCGCTCCCATAGTGGGTTGATGGTATGAGTGGTAGTATGCTGGGGTTGTCACCGTCTTGACCTGGAAGAGATCGAGAAGTTTGAGGAGGGATGTCAGCATTTCGGCGATAATCTCCTTGAGAAGCGATTGGTCTGCAGCGTTGGGTGCTAGGCGCTTCATTTCATTGTGAAGATACGTCGCGTAAGATTGTATAACGTCAGTCTTGACTGGTTCTTTACGAAGTTGTGGGAGGATGCTGTTGGCGGTTGAGTACTACTGCAAATGTACACGGAGAATGAATACGAGCCTTTTTTTCAACCGCTGAACGCCACCGTACTTCATCGCTTCATCAGTGAGGAAAGAAAGCTGCGAGGGGTCCACCGAGGGGAGATTATCAAACGTGAATATCCTCATGTCGTTCACGAATGACAAAAGAAGATTTTGAGAAGGATCGCCTCCCTGAACGTTCGCCCATGCCTCAAGGCCTGCCAAATATTTGAGACGGGACATCACAGACTGGTCACTGAGAACGATATCCCGGAGCCTATGAACGAGGTAGAGGTTAGTTACAATCACATAAAAGAGAAACCTATTCTCACTCCTCCGAGATCTTCGAATACCCAAACTGAGTGACGGCCCCAGCCACTTCTTCAACTGGAAGCATCGTTGCGAGCTGTCCACCTCGAAGGGTGCTGGCGATGTTGAGCCAGAGATCGACCCTCTTCCACTGACGAGCGACTCGACATAATGTTTGAAGTGTACGAGGGTCGCGTCTGTATGCAGTGGAACGACACACATAGTTAAAAAGGTCCATTTCTTCGTTGGTAGGTTCGCAGCCGTCGAGTGTTCGCAGGCGTTGGAGGGCGTAGACGGTTCGCCTGTTTCCCTCTTCGTTCCCGAGCCGTGTCCATCCGGGCCAAATCACCAGGGCAGAACGTCGGTAGACTTTCAAGAATATGGTAAGACTGAGAAGGACTAGCGGCCTGTGAGATTGTTATACATACATCGATTCACATCACCCCCGTACTATAGATCTGTATTAGTTGGGAATAGGTGAAGGCCAAAGTCAAGCACTCACATTTCCTTGATAACCCTCATATTGCTGGTCGTCCCAACCCTCGTCTTCGAAGTACTCATCGAAGTTTGCCGGTATCGTCTCTGTCTCGTCATCGAAGGTGACATTCCTGCTTATGAGTTTGCCATCGAGGTCGACTAGATTCTCGACACTCGTGCTTCGATCGTGGATTTCCTCCATCTCCACATCATCATCTCCATCATCATCATCATATTCATCATAAGCACATCCATATCGTCCGCGGCGTCCGTAGTAGTAAGATCCTCCCCCATCATTGGTGGCTTGACCAGTCTGGCGATGTTCGATATGGGCCAAACCGAGACTGAATCCGAGTTCCTTCGAGAGGGAGTCAAGCGCAGCTACGATGTGTGCATCCTGTCCTTTCAAGGCACTGGCGGACAAGCTCGCCCGTGAGTACTTGTAGTCGAGCATGTATATGATCTTATCCGGGTCGCTCTCTTGTTGTTTCCACGAGAGAAGGATGTGTCGAAGAGTGCCAATCCCATCGCCTATCGAGGAAAGCGAAGGACGGATGGAGTTTGTCGTATGGAAAAGATTGTACGAGAGGGCGAAGCGATAGCCACTTGTGATTGGTTTCTATGGTCGTGTTGCTAATTAGATAGTCAACATAGCCAACGAAAAGTCACTCACAATTTCGTGCATAACGTCGGTGTACCACGATAGCACGGTGATCTTGGTGAGACTGGGGGCGCTACTGTTGAAAACGTTCTTGAGTGCCCCATGAGAAACATGTGCGTCGCCTCCGGTGAAACGCGAGGGTAGGACAACAATGATGGACGCGAACATTCCGTTGGTCTTCTCAGTACTTGTAATGGTAATGTGAGAATAGCGAGCTGCATCTACGCTGGTGTTCACTCACTCGACGTGCGGCAGGAAACTACAGGAAAACCATGAACAACTGTATGGACCAAGTCAGAGTAAAAGATACTCACTGAGAACCCGTTTCATAGATGAGGAGCTTGTACAGCTCATGTCGAGGTTGGCTAGCTTCAATATTCACTCCAAGAGCCTGACACACTTCTTGAACAACTCTGTCCATGAAAGTCTTCCACCTGGGGTCCTGAAATTGAATTTTCGAGGCGTCTATCTCCCAAGTATCCCTGACCTCTGTATCGACGACCGTCCGTTCACCTTTTCCAAACGGCGCTTGAACAGAGTTCTCGATCACCAACTTCGCGTCGCGCTCACTTAGCGGTAAACCGACTGTTCCAAGTCCCTCGAGACACAAGGCAGGATTTGGGGCATCATCGTAAGTTTTCGAGAACGCAAAAGTGCCCTGAAAGTCTAAATCGCCGCTGAGAGCTTCTTCAAAATCTTCCTGAAGTTCGAGGTCATATAAAAAACGGATATCAGTGGATGAAAGCGATTTGAGGCATACCAAAATGTTCTCAGACGGGTCTTTGATCATCGGAAAGCCATCTTCGTCTGCGTCTTCCGTCTCAGATTCTTCCCCTTCGTTTTCTGAGGAGCCATCGTCAACAGCCATGGATTCCTCACGCTGGGCAGATGAAGGTGGTATTGCATCGAAGTCGGATTGAAGTTTAGCGGTATCGGTGGGTTCTGTTGGCTGAGCACCATGCACAGGATCTGCCGGAGGCACCTCCATAGCTGGCCACTTTCCGGTGAGGGGACGTCGCCTCTCGAAGGACACAGGAAGAGTGAAAAAAAGAAAGTAGTCGTCTTCGCGTGAGACAAAGAGGCACGGAGGGTCACATTGTGACATCGGTGACAATAATTGTGACTTGACGCGTCAGTGACACGAACAGTGCACGCCAGTAGGCAAGTAAATTTGTAAACCGGTAAGAGAGCATGCATTATGGTATATTAGGATAAAGTAGGGTGTTCGAGCCAAACCAGCGAAGTAAGCATGTCATATGCCGCTGACCCGGTAACCTGGAGAATGATCAAGGACTGGAAGTAAGGTCAATCATAAGTTTTCATAACATCATATTGCCTCCTCGCCGGCGTAACCGAAGCTGGAGAGCCCGGAATAACAGAACTAGCAATGATAGCTCGCGTTGTGGCTTGAGGTCGAGAGTTTGTACGCCGTACCACAGGAGCGCCTGGCAGTACTCTACCCGTCGATCGGGTCGGCGGGGGTAGCTGGGTATGTGAGGGCCCTGCTATCCCAGTAGTACTACTAGGAGCGGGATGTGGGCCGATGTCCACGCTCCTCACTGTGTATGGTCCACTCGACGCTCGCCGAGTCTCCTGGTGCCTAATTCTACTCCAGCCTCTCTTGCCTATTCCGTCCTCCTCTCTCCCTCCAAATCTTTCCGCCGATTAGTCCATAGGACCCTGTCGTGGCTAGAGCGCTGAGCGAAGGCAACATCTGCCCGTAGGCCTACTCATTTCCCCAAGGCGTAGTAACGTGGAAGCACCTGGAAGCACTGAGATCGCCATTTTTGCTGTGAGGATGTGATTGAGAGGAGAATTGAAGGCCTTCGGACGGAATGATGAAAGAATGTACCTGTTGGGTGAACAAGAGTGGGCGAAAGGTTGAAAACCAAGCAAGGTGACGAGCGGTTGAACGGTAACTCGTTAGATCCATGGTATGCTCAGCGATTGTTTTCACGTAGTGGTTTGGGGTCGCGGTCACTCTATTTGCCCCAAATGTGTCTGTTCGATCAATGGCAACCGCGAGCCAGTCCTCAACGGGGAGTAGGAACCCAGATAAAGGATGGCTTGATTTGATTGCTGGGATGCCAGTTCGCTCTGCTGAAAGTCTATCAGAGTTGCAATGCTGATGATGGACAGGACCTGACTCACCAGTTCCAAGCCAGTCCCATATATCCACTTCCTCCGTTTGGTTAACGAACGTATTGTATCCTCCACCCTCATTGTTTCACTACATTTTTCCTCCGCAAAAGAACTTGGGGAAGGGCAGGTTTCTGAGACGTTGGTTATATAGCATCAACAGTAGCATCGATTATTGCCAAGATCAAGAAGAGGTGCGGTTTTAGTTATCGACCATGAGAGAGCTGAAAGAGTCGGACATCGTGAGAAATCATTCAAATCCGATCCGATCAGGACCGGTATCGGCGAGTCGTAGTCTACGAGCACCCAGGTACCCACAACTCATGTGGAGGGCTTGCGTCCATGGCAACCGTCGGCCAATTATCAAGTATTGAGGCTTTGAGAGGTCACCTCATAGAGTCACCGCATATGCCATTCAGTCGACTTCAGTTCGACTCTTTGTCCTTGCGGAACATGACATGGACAGGTAGTACGAGCGACGGCGAACGTAAATCTCTCGCGATTAATGTGTTCTAAGAAAGCATTTAGAACAGCCGCTGGAGAGTAGCTGAGCAATAGGATCAACCTAAATAATCGTAGAAAGGGAATACATCCGCATGCTGCTGTATGCCTCGCTCCACATCCCTCGACGGCGTACTGCTAGGCGACCGACATTCTACGCTTGCCTCTGGACTTATTCGGCGTTCTGTCGTCCACATTTTCCACCAGTCGTACACACAAATGATGGTTGAAACCAGAGCACTGCAGAGTGCCAACGTCTGCCCGTAAGTCCAGCTGCTCTCCTGTTCGATGAGATATGGGGAGTATAATCTGACCATTTCCTCGGTAGAAACAATCATGAATATCGTTGGGAGAATGAACGCCAGGCTACAAATTGGAAAGAGCAGCTGATGTGCAACCTTATGTTCCAGTCTAGAGTCAGATGATGGTGTGGGCTGCCTTTGGAATCGCGCGAGGACGGAAGGATGGGTAATGTGGGTCACCCGTACCATGCCGAGGAGCATAGGTTTCAGGATATGGCGAAAGGCGAGTCTGCACATGAGAGTACTGAACAAGGCCAAGAAGAGCACGATACGCCCAATAACAAAAGTAAAAACGAGGAAAGTTGCGTAGAACAACAAGGAAAGGATCCTGAACTGCATGGTGGTGGTGATCGGCACAAAAAGCCAAACTTTGGACATGGGTCTGCAAGATGGCGCCTCTGTCGGGACGTAGGCTAGAAACGATTCGGGTTTTGCCCAATAGTATACCCCAAAGACACTTACGAGAGTCGAGTGAGCGATTGCCATGAAGCTGGAAGAATTCCAACCTAGGCTCCATCTCTCCACGCCTCCCCGCGCGTCGAAAATTAAGGATCCCGCAAAGGTGTTAATGATGCTGATGTTCAGCACGATGAGAGCGTGATACGAGGAGATAGTGGCTCGTAATTCGATGAACGCGCTGATGATGATAGCCAGACCGATCATATATACAGAGCGTTCCAGTGTCTTCATGTTGCCATTGTATGAAGGGCGACGCCGAATTGAAAGGAGGGAGGGCGATAAGTCTTGCGTTGGGAAAGTCTGAAAACGCCTGGGACAATCGATCACGAGGGTGAAGGCGGCGTTGAGAGCAACCAGACAGGCTTGAACGTAGACTGCTGCACGAACACCAATACCTGTTCCACTGACGTGAGTAATCGAAGAGTGTTTCGCACAGAAGTAACACACCCGCGATGTCTGGATTCCCTGGAATGAGACAGACGGGCTCTGTCATGGGTTATTGTCTGAGAGTCTGACCAGCAACTTTGCGTAGCAACCAATGCGCAGGTGGGGACAGAAAGAGATGGTGTGTCCACTGGACATTCATTAATGTAGTGTTTAGTACAGCATCTTCATAACATCCTTGTTCGCCTCGTTTCCCATGTGCATCACATCGCATGAGCTGTTGGACGGTAGATTCTGACAGCAGACACTATCCCGTTTCCAGTGCCAGTGAGGCGTGACAATATTGACAGTTACTCACCTCCCTGTCTTTCAGCCACATGCCAAATCGTTGGTCTGGTTTGCCAGACCACCCTTACACCATAAACTGCTCGGGACCTGCATGAGAGTCGAGCGTTGAGCGTGATGTTGAATGAGGGGGCGAGAGAAAGAGACCGCCGCGCTAATATAAAGCGCACTTTCAGAATCGCGTGCAAGAAACGCGCGTCGCGCTCAAGCTCGTGACCAGAGTCGCCAGCCAAATACTACCAAATAAGACGCGCCTGTTCAAGTACTTACAACCCGACAACTCCTTGTCCGCCACCACTACCACGATCACTGAATCTCACGGCTCACTCTATTCTTCACACTCAGCTGCACACAATGTCAAAGATAAAACACAATGACTCTCCCACGTCTTGGTCGTCGGACTCAAGTGGCCACAATAGGGGTCCCCCCTCACCATCCGAGTCTCCTCCGAGAACGCCTATGGACGCAGATACACCAATAAATCCTCACGTTATCGAACCAGGTAAGCAAGTTGCTCTTGGTGTTATTCCTATTCTTCAATCTCAGTCATGAGGCTTGTCAGACGAGGAGCATGAGGAGCAGATCGACAAGGCAAATGCTTCAGGTTCAACAACTGAACCCGTGCCTTTCACGACGGCTCTTTTTCCCGGATACTCTTACCATTCGGTTTTGAATCGTCTCGAAGATGTTCGTGTTGTCCCCCACCCTTGCTGTGTACTGCTGTGTTAACCCTTGTACCTCCTAGTTGTCATCGCGCACGACTGATTTCAGAACCCTCAGTCAACTCGCTCACTTCCGCGATCGTAGCTCCATTATCAACCTCACTCAACTCCACCCATGTACTTTGTTGAGAGCGCCACATGGATATGGGAAGAGCTCTATAGTCTCAATGCTCGGCTACTACTATGACATTCGCCGCAAGGAAGAATTCGAATATGCTTTCCGTCTGTCGAAAGCATTGCCAGCGCACTGGTGTTCCAACAATCACTTCGTTCTGAAACTGGATTTCGGGATCCTCAATGTGAAGAGTCCGAACTTTAGCCTCAACAATGAGTTAAACAAAGCGCTCAAGGACTTCGTCGAGCTCTACAAAGGCTTATTGAAAGGTGAAGAGTGGACAGAGTTGGAGGATTCAGATGCAACCGAGACGTTGAGTAATATCGTCGTAAGTTTATCCCTGTTTGATATCTGCATAACAGCTCATCTTCTTATCTTTGCAGTCTTTTGCGCTTCCCGGCGAGCATGACTTGGTTGTCCTCATCGACAACTATGATTCTCCCTATTGGGCTGCATCTGAGATAGCCGCAGAATCCCCCGAAAGACGTGATGAAGTCCAAAAGACGCTATCGGACTTCTTTGTCTCACTTGTAGATTGGAACATGCGAGGAGGTATCTCCTTGATCTTCTTCACGGGCACACAACAGATCCTCAGCACAGTGTCGAAGGAAGTCTGGGACGACACTTACGATATCGTCAGGAATCAGAACACGAACAAGCTTGTTGGTTTCTGTGAAGAGGACGTCTTGCAGATCGCACATGGTTTACATTGGAGATTCCACGCATTGAAGATGATGGATCTCGCAGACGAGTTTCTGGACTCGGAGGAGGCGAAGATGCAGTTACTACATGGCGCTGCTTGGTACAAGTATTCATGTCGGACGGTACTAGATTTCTTCTATAGGCGGGTGGCGGAGAAAGGAGAGGGTATTACCGAGGACGTACCCTCAAAAATGGTTCGAATCGAGAATCCTGTCTATGCATAGAGGTGTTTGCTATCTCTAGATATGCCTGCTGTCGTCATGCTGTCGTATTTGGTGTACTTATCATGTGTATCATAGAATAGATTCGATTTGGACGCACATCTTGACCCGTACCTTCTTCCCCGTCTCCATAGGGTCGCATAATTACGGACCATAGAGGCTCAATCGGAACGGACCAACCCACCAGGCCCATCAAATTGGCGAGCCCAGGTGAGGCTTACGCTCATAAACTTATCATGGTAAGATATCTTGGACCGGCGCGGACCTACCTGCACTCCTTTCACCTTTTTGAAAGGCGAAACCTCAGATGAATACTTGCTCCTTCGACCCTAGTGAAAGTCCGAGGCTGTCTCGTAAATGGTTATTGGTGGCGCACTGACTTATCAGCCTTGCAGCTTCCAGAATCACATCGTTCTAGTTCCATAACACTCGTGTCAACCTCACAAGCAATAATCGAGAATAATGCCATGGATTCAGGCGTCGTAAGTAATCCTCTGGGCCTGATCGGCCGATCAGGAGTCAGGACCGGTATCGGCAGCTGAGTCCACAAGGACCCATAACTCATGCTTTGCTTTACCGGGATAAGGTGGTCGCGTGTCAATAGAGTAGGAGAGGTCACCTTAGATATCTCGTCGACCCAAACGATCTGAGTGTATCTTACCCCACGCGCCGGTTGAATCATAGAGCCAACCCAAACTTGAACTGCCCTTTAGGAGGGCCCATACGACTGACGGCGAATATAAGTAATCTAAAATGCTATATGTATACATACAGAGACAATGTAAGTACATCTTGATTTGCTTTGTGACTGGATAATAGGGTTATCCTAAATAATCGTAGAGGGGAAATATACTATCCGTATCCTGCTGTAAACCTCGTTCCAGATCCCTCGATCGCGTGATACTAGGCGGCTTCTGACACTCTCCCTGCGTCTCTGCGAGCGCCCGGCATTCTGATATCCAGGACTTCCACCAATCATACAGGCAGAGCACGGTCGAACCAAGCACGCTGCACAGTGCCAACGTCTGCCCGTAAGTCCAGGTATTCTCCCGTTCGCCGAGATGAGGAGAGTATTCGTTAACCATTTCCTCGGTGGAAAT